>JAVQJS010025000.1:0-27375 GCA_036024795.1 Galaxias rostratus | reverse complement strand
CACACACACACACACACACACACACACACACACACACACACACACACACACACACACACACACACACACACACACACACACACACACACACACACACACACACACACACACAAAACGCACGCACGCAACAATATTCACACCGAACAACACAGGAACGGGCCGGAAGCGTGCAAACTCAGAGAGCAGTGTGAACGAGAGCCGGAGAAGGGGGGGGGTCACCCGCTGAGAGGCGTCCCTATTGCGTAACGCTCCCACCAGACCCCCCCTCCTTGCATTGGCAGGGTGGTCGGTGCCAACTCATTATGAGCACAGCTGGCCACCGGGCGTGGGGCTGGGAGGAACCCTAGGGGTCTGCAGCGAGGGGCCCTGGGGAGGCTTTGACTTTGAAGGTTAAGACAGGATAAGGAAGGGTTTGAAGGAGTGCAGGGGGGCCAGGTTATCGCGGGTGAGCTCCACACGGATTCAGTTGTGTGTGTGTGTGTGTGTGTGTGTTTATGTTTGTGTGTCATTATAAAGCTCTTTATATATGCACATATGAGCGTAAACATGTACAGCAAATGGCAAATAAATCAACAATTAATTTATGCTTAGTTTGGCAGCCATCTATCCCAGCACTGCACCCGTGAGCTTCCGGAGAGTCCCATGCCTGCAGAGGAATATGCTCGGAACACACTAGGAGACTGCTGAAGGCAAAAGACACCCACGTCCCAGAGCTAATGGCATGCCCAGTGTAACGCGAAGGGCTCAGGAGAGGTCCATGGACACCAGTAGGAAACCACACGCCCTCGTACAGCCGGGAGTCATACTCTAATGCCCTCACAAACATGCCATCCCTTTATTCTCGATGACATGTTGGAGTCTTCTGTTTGGCAGGGAGGACCTCTCCGGTAGGAGACTCTTGCACTGCCCTCAGGAACCCAATCTGGGAACACCATGATGGGATGTAGGAGCAGCGTATTCGATCGCTTTCAGACACAAAGGTTGAACTTCAAAGATTAGAAGGGTTACGCAGACGCACTCCCACACACAAACGCTGTTTCGCTCGTGGGTTTCAATCAGGCCTACAGCTAATGATGTCTCGTTCATCAACAATTTGTTCGTTTAGAATAAATATTTAAAATGACCCGGGACTAACGAGTAGTCTCAGAGAGTGATATGTTGGCTGTGCACGCGCAACAACCGTTGTGTTTGAGTCATTTGTTAATTTTGTCCAGCGTAGGAAATAAAAATGAAAAGTTTACCCATCAACTGGGTCCTCTGGTCGAAGTTGTTGTTCAATTTTCGCGAGACAGACCCATAGGCTCGGTATAGAAAGAGAAAAGAGAAGTTCACCCCTCTAATGGCTCTTTGGGGCTGAGAAGCTCATTTCATTTTAACGGGAAAGATAGGCCCGGCTTAGGAAAGAGAAACATCTAGTTCACCATCGTGATTACGATTATGCCTCACACAGAGTAGTGACTGACTCACTATGATAATTAAGTCCCCTAAAAGCAGTTGCAAAATATTACATTGCTGAAACGCAATGTGTTTTAATTCTTCATATTGATGTAACCATTGATGTACGATTGCAGAAGAATGTATTATCAGGTTGTCCTAATAGCTTTTTCACTGAGCAATAATGGGCTGTATACAGACCATACTAAAATAAAACATGTTAAGTACAAATCTGTAACTCAAATCACACCATAACCTACAGTGCAATAACAACCACACTCGCTAAGCCTAGCAGAGTAGCAGTCACATGAAAAAGTGAACAAAAGACTTGAAAGACAGGAAAAGTAGGAGAAAGGAGTAGTTCACCCCCAAACTGGGTCTTCTAGTCAAAGTGGTTGGTTCCCTGGTCACGTAATAGCTGCATAGGCACGAGAGATCAACAAACATAAATGAGAAGTTCTCCCTGAGGGTCTGAGGTTTTCACTTTCTTCATGCTTAAGTTATGCCTACATCCATAAGGGATCGTTATTGATCTTTGGATTTATAATACATCAATGTAACCCTCCCGTCCCCCGGTCCTATGAACGAAATGAAAAAAACATAATCTTAGAAAAAAAAGATTAGGTCATTATCCTGAACCAGTTAAAGAACCAAGCCAAAAAATCATCTGATCTTCCCAACACTCCCTGCAACTACAACACAACCCTAAAATGTAAACCTCTTACATGCCAAATGACAAACTCTTACAAGGTTAAATTACACAAGGCCATTGTTAAAATCTCAAATAGTAATTATTTTTAAGCACTTGTATTTTACATTTTGAATCACAAGGTGAACATTTTGATTATCAGTCAAGTTTGACAATCTATATTTTGTAAATGTAGGATTTAATACAAATGTTTGATGTTTAACTTAATGAGTCACAATGGCAATACATACCTTCCATTCATATACCACATGTACTTTAATGTAAAGTTGGACTTAGTAAAAAGCTGTAACCTTTGAACTGTTGTATTCAATGATGGCTTAGGAAAATGAAGACCCCAGATAACACAGGTGTATTTGGTTGACTGTAGGTGATCAGATCAAGCCCTTAGATTGGAAAGGAAACCCAGAATCACAACTAAATAAATCAAGACAAAATAATTAAAAAACATCAGAGGGAATTTCAAAATAGAGCAGCATAGTAGATCAAGGAGCACCGTCAAAACGGACAAGTTAAGGCGTGATGTTGTCTTGAATTGTCTGTGATAATGGGGTGCGCACTGGTTCCTCAAAGTTACAGTTGTTATGATCTTACATGATCTTACAATGCAAAATGATCTCGCAAGACTTTGGATTCCAGGTCTTAAATCCACTCAGAAAACATTGCAGCAATTTATAAAAGAGCCAAACTGATGGTGAGTTTCCAATAAGGGAGTAGCTTTTCTTTCTTCTTTTTTTTGTATTCCATGTGTTTCAACGGAAAGCTCCGGCAAATGGCCGCTGTCCCCATCGGAGTGGTGACGCTAGTGGGCTGAGGCATCCCGAGGCAGCCTGTGGGGTGTATATGTTGTGTGTTGGCTATGAAGCACACAGCTGTTCTCACTGGGGGGCCGACACGCTGCTAAAGGCACATCTAAGGGGCTTGTAGGCCGGGTGGGCTGGAGGTTATACTGCATTCGAAAACCTGCACACAACAGATGCTCCTTCCCTCCCTCCCTTTTCATTTCCTCCACAAACGCAAATATTTATGCCGAGACACACAAATACTTGTGTATCCATACACATTCGCACACCCTCATAAGCACTCAAAAAGCCCCCCCTCCCCAGTAACGCGGTGGCTGAGACGGTTCACGCCAATTACACTCCGAAGCAGGCAGGCCCCCTGGAGTGATACGCCCAGGCTAACTTTCCAGCTCTGAACCTCCACATGGGGAGGATACAGCAGAGCGGCCTTCTCAGTCAAATGAATCCCACAGAGCACCCACTCCATAACAGAGATGAGGTGGGGGGGGGGCAACCAATGTTTACACAGGATGATCCAATGACCGAAATGCGCCTTGTCGTTTTGATTTAGTTTGGACTTTCCATTCCGCAATACGACACAACACAGTTGGTTAATGGACTCCAAAAACACCCAACCCCCATCCCTCACGGGATTGTCTCTCATAACCCACGCGTCTCCGCTGTTTGTGCGGTCTCCATGCGGCTCCCCAGTAGCCAGTAGGTCGTCTAGCCCCGGGACCGTCAGAGACGGCGCTTCCCGGGATCGGATAAATTAGAGCCGTTCGCGTTTTCATTCTGTCTGGGGTCAGCGGGAGGAGGAGCGTGCTCGGTGGAGCTGCCGTTTCTATTCCTGCACGGTACAAACAGTGTGAGTCACAGCACATGCTCGCCCCCGGGGGAACCCAAACATTCCCATGTGGACGGCCTCGCTGGCCTTCGTGTTTGGTATTGAGCTCCGCTGCACGCATCCCTGGCCCGGGGGGTGTCCCTGGGGGGGCAATGAGAAGCATTAACCCTGGGAGAGGCGTAACGGCGGTCCAACGCCCCGCCACTCGGGTTACTACGACAACAACCGTCACCCTCTGGGTCGGGCTCTTGGTGGAGGCCGCGGCGGCGAGTCGTCGCTGAGAGGCAGGCAGTGCTGTCGGGGATGCGTAGCCCCTAACAGACCCATATTGGATTGGCGTAACACCCCCCCATCAAATCCCTAATAGGGAGGCCAGTGGGAGAGGACCTTAGCAGGGTAGTCAGAGGTTGCCCTGCAGAGATGGGGCACTCGTCCATGGCCGTCGCCAAGCGGGCAATGAGTCCAAATTAAATCTTTCCACTCGTTCGGCTCTGTTAATGAACGAGTCAGGCTGATGTGAGATCGGGAAGGAGTGGGGGTGGGGAGTTCAAGCTCGCAAATAACCAGAGGGCCATGACATTATCCGGGCAATTAGGCTGGCTGACGCTGAGGCAAACCTCTGTGAAAGGCGGCATGCCAGGCCCATCTGCTCCCAGGGCTGGCGAGAAGCCTTTTCTCGGGGTCTATTTAATGCAAATCATATGAGGGGGTGTTACCGTAGATAAGAAGCGGTGACATAGGTAAACTCACGGCAGGTGCTCACTACTCAGTGTTGAATACCTGCGGCATGTGTGCGTGTGAGTGTTAGAGAGAGCAAGCGGGAGAGAGATGGAGGAGAAAACAGCGGGAGATAAACCACATTTGGGGTTGAAAATATAAAGTAATTCCAAAAGAGAAGTCACAGGACTAATTCAGGCACTGGCTGCCACTAGGATTGACATTGATTGGCGGAGTGAGAAAAGGGCGAAATTGAGATTGGTAAAGAGAGGCAAGATGCTGGAGAGTAATTGGAAAAGCAGAAAATAAAACGGTGGACGGAGAGAAAACACAGAGAGCCATCAAAGAAGTAACAGGAGGCGCTGACGGCTTCGTCATAGTGTTTCTGATGGAATAATCTGGTATTAGGGGGATGCCTGCGGTGGTTTAGTGGCGGGACACCGATGAGGGTGGACGTGGGTATATGAAGGGAGGCTTGCCTGAGAATGCTCCGCCTCTACCTATCCTGATGCTCATTTCGTCAGGGTCTGAAGGCGGGAATAAGGGCTCCTCGTCCTTCTCTTTGGCCCGTTTGGAGTCGGAGGGCAGGGCCAAGGCGGTGTGGGGATCCGTCCCTACGCCCTGAAATGGAGGACAAGGAGGACAAAGGTTGCGGTCAGCTGCGCACTTGGGCATCAAAATAAGTGAATGAGGGCAATGTCAAGATAAAAGCAACAACATTATCACATTAAACTGAGAACACAAAACCTTTTATTGAGCTGGTTCCATTTACCTGTGCTCTTGACAAGCCCCCGGCTCTACTGCGGTCTCTCTCTATTGAAGCGCCGATATGCGAACTTTAAAATATTAGCTGGAAAACTTTTGTTCTTCCTAACTATTATGAAATGCAATATCAACAGAAACTACTTTGAAAAGATTGCCACAGAAAGACACTTATACATTTCAGAAAATGTATCATTTTGATCTACAAAAAGAAACATTTTTGTACTCCATGAAACCTACATTCAAGATGAAAGTCGATTAAACCGCTGCTATTCTACTTATCGAGTCCGTCTAAATGCCGTACAGCCACAGAGACAAACAGTCTGAAAGCATTGTTCAGCATAAATACATAGTAATCTTTTAATGGCGTCATCTTGAATTGCTGAAACCTCTTTTATGCTTAAAACATGAGCCTGCTCTGCTTAAATGGCTGGACAATTTGCAACAGATGTTATGCAAGTTCAGTCGTGTTTACAAAATATGAATATTGATCAATAACCTGCCCGTGAATAGCCTTTCCATTGAATTCAAAACCGTTACATTGTTGAGGACAACCATTTTAGCAACATTTCAACTAACAAAAAGCTGCCAGACAAGCATGTACCATTAAGCACTATAGATTGCATTCAGTATGGCCAATCTCATGGCAAAGCCTGGCTAAACATTGCATTGATTAGGCGTTTATTAGTTTTGAAAAATGGTAGATTGTTATGCGAAAACAACAGTTTATGTAAAACGCAGGAATTGTTGTTGGCCAAAAAAAAACAGAAATCCACTCCCATCTTAATACCACTTTCTATGTCTGCAAGTAGCTAAAGCAAGACTGCTAGCAAGACTCCTTCAGCAGCACAGGGATCATATCTTATCATAAGTTTAGTTTGTCAGGTGAGACTACCCCAACAAGTAGCACTTGTCACAACTACAAAGGCCTTAAGGACAACTTATGAAACGGTCAGGTACAATGTCCTGGGTAGATAGAATATCTGATGTAGGAAGAAGAACAGCTTTGTCAACTGGTGGCCAGGCGCTTCAAAAGGGTAGGCTAGATTGACAATCTGGTTGTCAATAACGTTGACTTCCATTGTAAACAGCTTTACACTGCAACTTCAAATTTAGAGACATTTTGTAGAAAACAATTTGCAGGCCGATCCGAAAAATATTTGTGCACAACCCAACCATCTTCACATATTGAGTAGGTTCACGGGAACAATCCAGTCAGCAGCATAATTCACCCACGTCCACACCAATCAACCGATCATCTTAGCTCATTGGCTGAACGTGGCCTTCTTAAACTCCGCTCTCTGCACAATGGATCCTACATCACTCCATTACCAGCTGCTGCCCCACACTGGCTCCTACAACTGCACACACTATGCTCCTGCTTGCTGCTTAGCACCCACCTCCACCCCAGTATCTACCTACTTTTGGGTCAGCAGTTCAGTATCTGCCAGGGGACTCAACTGACTGGTGACCATGACTGCGGGTGGGAAAGTAATTCATAACAGCAGACTCTCAACACAAAACCTAAATGTATAAACGAGTATATCATAATATCAAGTTTCATTCGAATGTTAGTTGTACTGACTGATATACTATCCTGAAATAAACCTGTTTCTCCTCTGTGCCGACCCATATTCTAGTTCCAACGCTTTGATCGAATCGTGCGCCGCTCCAGAAGTCTTGATCACTTCCAACATGGCCAACCGGGCATATGAAAAGATGGATGTCATTCAGTGACGTAAAGGAAAAAAGACATCAATAGCCCAGCAGGAGGGACCGGGCTGGGGCCTCAGACACGACCCAGTCAGCTGGCAGGGATGGCCGGATGCTGTAGGGGTCCATGTGTTTGGAAAGGGAAGTGTTCCTTCTGGGGACAATGCCAACTACCTGCCCCTCCATCCAAAGCGTGTGTTGTGTATGTGTGTGTGTGTGTGTGTGTGTGTGTTTGTACGTGGTGTGTGGACGTGCACTTTTGGCACGAGAAAGGCCTTTGCCTTGTTCACATTCAAGGAAATCACGTCAAGTGAAAGGATATGCGGTGCTGATCCGAGTCCCTGGATTAACAACATGAACAAGCATACGGCTTTAAACATATCTTTAAATCTCCATGGGCTTTTGTGGTTTTCTATGTGGGGTAGCGAGGGTTTGAGAGAGTGTGCTTCGTACACAAACTGCTTCTGTAACAGTGTGTGTGTGTTTGAGTGAACGAGAAAGATTAAAATATAAAAATGTGCCCTTGAGCGCTTAGCAGAGCCAGCCCTTGGTCGCCGGCGTTGACCCTAGGGCCATCCCTGCTGATGAGATGCTTTCACGGGCCACCGCTTGAGGGGACCTGGAGTTTATGGAGTCCTCAGAGCCTGCACCTCTCCAATCGCCCCCCCCGACACACACACACACACGAAAGCAAACAGGACTGAAGCTACCTCATGGTCTGTACCCTCTGGCCTATGACAGCACAGGCCAGGTCTCTAGTCTAGAGTCCCCTCTCTTCTGGTTCAGACAGGGCACACACCAATCACGTTGTCCCTGTCCATATAGGCTCCTACAATAGCCGAGGTCAGATGACTAGATGTTATACATCGAACTGCAGAGTGTTTAATCAATGTACATATTTGTTAAAAGCCATGTTATTTGTTGTAAACTGAGGAACTGGGTGTATAAAGCAGTGGCTATATCCTGTAGAAGGAAGAGGAATAGGAGCAAAAGGCTTGACCGAGTGGGCCAGTGACCAGGGTAATCAACCGCATGCCCTTGTGTAGAGCCTGCCCGCCCGACCCTCAAGGTACAGGTTGCAGAGAGGGAGACATGGACTTATGGCTCAGTTTCACAAACAGAGAGAGTAAATATTTATGCTATGGAGTAGCCAAAGCACAGACACAGAGACCCTTGGCTGGACCGACATACGCACGCGCGCACACAGACAGACAGACAGACAGACAGACAGACAGACAGACAGACAGACAGACAGACAGACAGATATAGCTCTATTGGTCTCTTCCAATAACAACAGACAGCGGGTTGTCATCGGCCAAATCGAAAAACTATAAATACCACATCCACTGCTACCCTTCTGATGTGACCAGTGTGTGTAAGTGTGCGAATGCGCTTGCTTGCTCGTGTGCATGCATGCGAGTGAGTTTGTGTGCGTCTGTGTGAGAGAGAAAGAGAGAGAGACAGACAGACTGAGCCAGTGTGCGCGATGGTGTGGGCTGAGAGTAATAGGATATGACGCAACGGGATCAATCCCAACTCCAGATTAGGGCGGAGGAGTTCAGCAGGTGAAGTCGGTGGGGTGCTGTTTCAGACATCCTCTTTGCGCGGAAAGACGGGCTTGGCCGTTGGCGCACCAGGGATCTCCCTCCCCTGCGGAGGAGAGGCAGGGGAAAGACGGACAGGCAGAGAGGCTTCTGGCATTGACATATGCCAAACAAAAAAAATAATTATTTCACCGTCTTTTTCAATTTTATTCCAGAGTCCCAGTTCAACTTCTCGGCCCCGTTCCCCGAGCAGGGGAAACACATTCCTCTCCAGTGAGCCGCAACACTTTCTGTGGCCATAAAACTTTAAATTGCTCGGGAAAGGACTACAAATACAAAATGGATAATTATGCCAAAATATTTCTTGAGATGGCCAAGCCTAGCCAGAGGACACTCTCAGTGGAGATGGACCAGTGACCAGAACTAGCCAGAGGACACAATGAGTGGCGATGGACCAGTGACCAGACTTAGCCAGAGGACACACTGAGTGGAGGTGGACCAGTGACCAGACCTCGCTAATCCCCTAGGCCTAGTCCGCAAGAGACAGATAGCTTGTGACACACCTGCTGTCCCATGGGCAGCCTCCAAATGAGGGGGAGATCACACTGGAGAGAGTGCCCCAGCTTGGATGTTTGAGTCAGTGGAATGGTGTTCTGGGAGTTGGTGTGGGCACGGCCAGAATATGAACTCTGCCAGAACGCGTATTAGTCAGTGTAAGTAAGATCCCCGGAGTGTGTGTGTGTAGAGGCCTGTCATTTGGGGAACCCTTGTCCATCTCACCTTATCGGAGGTAAAGTGGGTAGAGTGGCCCCGAGCGCACCGGTCCTGCTTGGCTCATCAGCCTTGTGCTGACCCACTTCAGAGCGCTGACATCTGAAGTGACAGGGAGGCGGGGGGCAGCAGGAGGAAGAGCAGACGATCTCTGCCACCTCTGCCCTCTCATGCCGGCCCCCGCTGACAAGAGCTCCACTTTTCCGAACAGCGCCGGCTTAGTGCCTCAGGCCTGTGCCTTGCACTGTCAGACCCCGGCAGTGTCTGTGTGTGTGGTGCCCAGAAATGGCCTTGGGGCAGGAGAGGAGTAATCTCGATCCGCAGCGATCCTTCACTCACACTCTACCCTCTCCGTTGTCCACAGTGACACTTCCCTCTTCCTATACCGTTCTCATCTCTCTTCATTCTCACCAGAACTCCCATGCTTCCATCTTTTCCTCCCTCTGCCTAGCTGAACCCGCCCTCCTCCTTCTCGTATCTGCCTCCCATCACGACTGCCATGCTGGTGCGTCAACGTGGACAGCGCCTTGTGTGGTTCTGTCGGATCCTTCCGACGATTCCATTTGACTGGGATTTCATTTGCATGCAAATTACTGGCAGAGTGCTTTGGCTCGTTAGCTAAATTACATCTGTCTGGGAGGTCCGTCGGGGCCAATCATGACGACCCGGGCGGCGAAGTAGCTGCTGATCCGTCCGTGGGCAGCAGAGCACAATTTGGACAGTTGACATTTAGAAACAATCAAGGGAGAGAATTGCAGGGGTTCCAAAATGCACCTATACACGCTCTTTTTTTTCTGACCTGCTATGGCCCTCCGTCATCATGTCATCCAATTGATATGCAAATGCATGCGCCCAGAGAACACCATGAATAGCCCTGAGGTTGTCAGGCGGCATGCTGCGTCACACCTGCCAACATAAAGCCTTGACGCCACCTTTTTGTGCCGAGAAAACCAACTTCTCGATTCACATTTTAGTTTTTTCCATTTGGGGCCATTGTCCACACCACATAACAGCGGCTGGATGACCCTCACCACAAGACGGATGTCACTGACATGAAAATGTCCAAACTGCCAGTCGTTTATTAGCGCGGGGAGGGAGCCAGACGGCTAGGGACAGGACAAAAGTGTGAGGAGGCACAGAAGAGATGAATGAGGACGCGCAGTCAAACGAGCTGACCCGCGGGAACAATTAGCTAGTGTAAACGTGTGAGAACCTCACTAATGTGTGGCTGTTAGCCTGCCTGTCATCGCTAACGAATAAAGCTGCTCAGTCTCCCACATGGGAGGAGGTGATGGTCCCGATGCTATAGATAGCTTTAGAAGCGTTACACACACACACACACACACACACACACACCAATTTCCTGATGGCCTCCATCCCAATATCTGAACTCTGCAATTATCCTTACTGTAACCCCGTCAAGACAGCCAGTAGGCCCTGTCAGGACACACCTGATTCCACTAATCAGCCAATCAATCAGGACCTAATTAAGGCCTTGATGAGAGGAACAGCTGCTCATTTAGAACTCAGATCCTTCCCAGAGTGGGATTAGCAGGCCCAGCTCAGCATGGACAAAATTGAGCCCCATACTTCACCAAACACGCACGCACCCACCCACATACACGTGCCTGCTTACGCAGTCTGGAAATGGAAAGTGTACAGTTTGTGAGCAGATGCCCTTCCATCAAATCCTTCGCTGACGGAAAAATCCATCCAGGATGACAAGTGTGTTATAGAAAGAAAGACAGGGTGAGAAACGACAGGTTGTCAGATAAACAGACATCTCCTGTCTCCTCCTCGGAATGACTGAGCAGAGAGACCGGCAGGACTTCTGTTATGCTCACTCCAAAACGCTTATACACAGGCACGTGGACAAACAGACACACACACACGCACACGCGTGCAGGGACTGATGGAAGTCAATTGTGACGAGGTGTAGTTACTGGACATCAGGGAGTCTGGGGTTGATGATGTCACACGGTGCCACATTGTGACTCCCTTTGACATGCCTCAGCACCAAACACAAGGCAGCTGTTCCTAGTCGCCTGTTGTGAATCTTTCACACTGACACACAGGTTACCAACTTCCCCTTGACATTCCATCTCCCTCCCTCTCTCCTCTCTCTATTTCACCACATGAAACAGTGTGTGTGAGTGTGTGTGTGTGAGTGTGTGATAAAGTGGGCCTGTGAAAGCAGTGTGTCTGTAAGCCGCTCTCAACCAGGCGCCACCTAAGACGCTCTCCTCTCCGCACGCACCCGCTTCTCCTGGTCCCAGGGCTGTTATCAGGCCAACCAGGATCACGGCTCCCTGCCTGAGCTGGTATTAGTGTGTTCCTGCGTGCTTGTATATGTTTTCCATTCCCGCTGAGAGAGGAAGATAGGAAGGCGGGGAGATGAGGATCTCCTGTAGAGGATTAGCGGACTGGCCTGGCAGTACGCTTACTCCGCCCGCCCCCTCTATGCTAGGGGAGCACTGAAAAACCTCATCAGCATGAGATGAACTCCATAATACGCAAAGAGCGTTGTGTGTAAGATGCATGAGCGACAGTCCGTAAAACATAATTGTTGTAAACAATTAATGCTTCAAGCAGCATTTCAAGGGCCCCAGCCATATGGTAAGGCACGCAAGCGAAATAGCGTATTTTGTTGCATGTCTAACAAATGTTTAATTTTCCTCGTCTAACACCAGCTCAACATATTTCAGAGCCAGTAAAAGAGGCACACAATGCAAAATGTTGATTATTTGGTCATTTTTACATGAATAAAGTTACATAATTGGCTTTTACAGAGCTCCCTAATGGCAGATCTGAAAAAAGCTTTACATATAAGATAAATGCAGACTCTAGAGACATTGTATTAAGTTTCAGGAGGATGAGACAGTTTGACAATGGCACTGCCATTTATAAGATAAGCCAAGCTCATAAGGCCAACCATTGGTCAACTCACAATCTTATTTTAATTGTTGACTAAGACTCTGCCCCACAACATTTTCATAAAATGTCATGCAATTTGGTCATTCACATCCAGAGATATAAATATGTGGCATTTAAAGCGCCCCATTAAGGCAAATGTGAAAATGGCCTATAAAATAAGATTAATGAAGCCTCTATAGGCAGTGTATCAAGTTTCAAGAGGATTCGACTGAGTGTGACGGAGTTATAATAATTTGTGTGGAAAGTCAAGCCCTCAACAAATTTAATTGGCCTATAGAAGTGAACATGCTTTGACCAGTAAGTCTAGTTTATTCGACATTTGTAAATGGTACATTGATGCTACATTCCAAGTTACAACAATGAAGGAAATAAACAATAAACTGGTACAATAACCATAAGGGTCTACAGTAGTGGTTCTTACCCTTTTTGAGGGTACTGAACCCCGCAAGTTTCATACACACATACCCCGTCCCCTTCGTTGCCTTCACCGAACCCTTCATACGAAACGGACACGCACACAGTGCGTGTGGTTTGACTTATGCCTTGGGGTTCCAAGAGAGCCCTTCCAACTAGACCAGTTAAGAACCACTGGTCTACAGCCTTTGGGCTAGGACCCTTAATTGGCGTGCAGACCCATTTAGGAATCCTGATGGACAATGGAAGAAAGCAAAGTTTTCTATTTCCAGGAAGAAGTGTGGAAAGTGAATGGCTCCCAGCTAAGGCCCTTGGCCCCTGGGAGTTGTGGGCTCCGTGAGACCTCTCGCTGGGCTCCAATCCCATGGGTTCCCCCTCTGAGGACCTCCGCGTGCAGCATGTGTTTACATCCTCCTGAACATGGGAACTACTGTAAGGCTGGAGCACGGCTGTGAACATGACCCGGTGGATGAGTGGGGGGATAGAAGGGGCTGGAGGGGAGGCGGGACAGTGGAGAGACAGTGAATGTCATAAAACAACAGGCAAAGGCTTTAGCTTGGCTGAAATCCACTTCAAAGACAGAAAGCCCAGCTTAGTACAGAATTGCAGTCGAGTGAAACAAAGGAAAAACATGACAACACTCTCCCCCGCAGGACGCCTCACCACGGACCTCCTTCAATGAACCGTGTGTGAATGATGACGAAAAAAAACGTTTCCAAATGAATGACTGATGAAACTTGCCGAAACACTGTTGATGTGTTTTCCCTGGCCGAGGGATGAGTAATATTTGCTCTCGATTTCTGTTATCCAAACATTGTCAGAAATTATACTGTTGACCTGTCAAATAAAACAAGATGGATGGCGAGCCAAGACCCAAAGCAAGGAGAACAGCAGCCATGTTCTCGCAGAGAGACGGCTTGCTATCGTGCCGTCAAGGCTTTGTAGCCACTTAACTTCTAATGGGGTACTATTCTATGCAAGCCTCGGCTTTATCCTGTTGGACCCAGAGCGGGAGCGAGACACTTTTCTGCTGGTCACAGAATAAATTGGAGAGATGGGGGAAAGAGAGAGGCAAAGAGAAGGCATGATGACACGTAAGCAGCAGGGGGCAAAGACTCCGACGTGCCAGTGGAAACTAGCGGACAGGATGAAACTGATTGGGAAGCCAGGACACCACCGTATAGGGCAACGCTATCAGCACTTTCTGAGCGTGTGGGCATAATTTATATTTTTCCAAGAAAAAAGCAAGTAAATTAATAAGTGGCCAGCACCTCGCAGCTCCCTTCAAGGACACAGGTGCTTCTGACTCCATTCTCCTATAATTGCAATATTGCAGCTCTCCGGGGTAACGACATCCACCGACGGGCGCCTCAATGGATCCTGCCTCGCTCGGGTTCTTTTTTTAGATCCGTCCTTTGCAGATTGAAAGACAAACATCAAGCCGTACAGTTCACACATTAGAAGAGTGCAACGCTAACGAGAGCATGTCTAAATGAAGAGATGCCACATGAGCACTGCGGTCTGATTGACCCTCACATTTCTCAGAACCTCCACCTACTCACGATCATACCTCTGTGTGTGTGTGTGTGTGTGTGTGTGTGTGTCAGTCAGAAAAATGCATAGCCTGGCCAGACTGACGTGAAGTGAGAAACAGAAGGGGATCCTGTCATTCCAACCACCTTAGGCGAGCGCTGTCCAACCCCCTATCCTAAAGCCTAAATTGGTGGGTAAATCATTAAACCATTCAGTGACACCCCGAGTCACTCGAGTCAAATCGAGTCTGTCATGCATCATAGTGACTCTTCCCATTCTAGGTAGAAAAGGTTCCGTCACAGGATATCGTTGATCAATTACAATCACTACATGATTAATTTGAAGTGACTCATCCCCAAACAGACCCAACACAGCACTCTGTATGTGAGAGCCGCCCATCACCAACATCCTCTTTTATTTACTTAGGGATTTACTTTTCATTTGCAATTTCCCTCTCTCTCTCTCTCTCTCTCTAAATATATAAGAAACAGGCCCTTCAGGTTTAGAGAGGGATTTCCACACCTGCTGTCATGGCAACATGGCTAATGCATGTTTATGAGCGCTGTGCATGGGAGCACGTGGTATGAAGTGATGATACCATATGAGTCTTAACCTTGTTCCTTTGCACTCTTCTTTAAAAGGGTTGACCATGCACACACGCACACTCAGGTGTACACAACCACAGGCACAAAGTGAGAACACAAAAGCGCTTGGAATAGAAGACCCCAGTAGAAAAAGATAATAAAACAAACTCCATACATCGTATACTAAAGAAATATATATATATATATAATATATATATATATATATATATATATATATAAAGAGAGAGAGAGAGAGAGAGAGAACCTGATCCATGCTTCATGGATCCTTTCCTTGGCACAGCTTTGCTTGGGAAAGGCCAAGAGCCGCAGACTCCGAGGCAAGCTTCCGATGATATGCTTGGGCAGAAAGAGGGGAACAGAACGAGAGGAAGTGAGAGAGAGGGGACAGAGGGGGCAAATTTATGTTCTCCAACAAGTCACTCGCCCCACACAGACACATGCTGAGCTAACACACATAAGCAGCCAGCCAGCCATCCAGCCATCCAGCCATCCATCCAGCCAGCCATCCAGCCAGCCAGCCAGCCAGCCAGCCAGCCAGCCAGCCAGCCAGCCAGCCAGACAGACAGGTAGGCAGGCAGGCAGGCAGACAGACAGACAGACAGACAGACAGACAGACAGACAGACCCCTGGTGTCACCGCCCATCAGTGAACCAGCATGGCTACAGGTCCACAGTAGCAGCCAGGGGCCCCTGGGTTTGGAGGCTGACATTTGGAAGGGGAATGGGTATTGATAGGTACTAGCACCGTAGGAAAATGCATGCGTGCACACACACACACACAAACACACGCAGGCTTGGTCACGTCCGTCTGTTATGTGATATGCAGCGTGGACAATGAGCTCCGTGAACACAGAGTGAATAAGGGACGCTGCAGGCTCAGCAAAGCAGCTCGATGTATGAGTCATGAGGCCCCGGTCCCCCCACCCCTCCTGCCCGGCTCAGCACACGGACGGACCACGCCACCGTCACTCATTATGTGCATTCCCACGTAAATATGCGTTAACACCCAGACAGGCATGTGAACAGTGGCATAGAGATCTACGTTTCATCTTCGGCGCTCCCTCTGCTCCTCCTCTTTCTATCCGCCTCTCTATCTGTCCCTCTCACTGACGATCACTGTCCTCGGTCCTCCTTGTCTGTACACACTGGAACGACATATATCCATGACCTCCACCGCTCCCCTTCCCTCAGCAGTGAGGCCCTAGGGGCCAAAAAGATGGGGCTAGAAGGAGCTCAGGGGACCAAGCGGATGACACAAATGCATTGCACTCTTCCGATAAAGGGACAAGACGTCAAGCACCAAAATAGTCTGCTGTACCTTACACCCCTTAGGCTAAGGGGAAGAAGTCAATAGAGCCAATGAAATCAGCTGGGCACTGTACCGCACATATCCCCTATGAAGTCCTATGCTCCAGCCAAGGCAATTATAATCACCATTGAGACAGTTTATCTCTATAGATGGACTCGAACCGCTAGCTGTGGCAGACCACAGGATTGACGCTGCAGTACATCCCCATCAGTAGACCGCTGGAATAGTAATGGAGTAAAGATCAGATCAGCAGGACTGGAAAGTGCCTCTCTGTGGGACAGCAGCCGACTGAACGAGGAAAGGGGAGAGGGTAGAAAAGTTATATCGTGGTTGGCAAGACACTGAGCTGTTGCAGTAGTGCTGTGTCGTTTTCGGAGAAGTATAGAAGTATAGAAGATTGGAGACAGCAGCCATGGGCACTGCAATGGATTTACCGTTAACGTTGGGTTGAATCATTCCCAAGCAGCGCCTATATGCTGGCAACTGGATTTAACTTGGAACAGTAAAGAGCATAGAAACAAATGCTTTCCGTTAGTATTTGGAAGTTAAATAGGTCTTTCTTACAGCAGCTTGTACGTTCAAAATAAGGCATATGGGTGTAAAACGTGATCAAAACCAATCCAAAAGTCTCCTTTCGACTTTTAGCTTCATAACTGCAGCTTCCGCAACATTATTTACCTTTTTTGTTCCAGGCGATGAGTGTCCCGTATCGCTAAGTACAAGCTGAATTATTTTTGATCATAACAGCAGCCATAATTTTTACTGGCAAGCTAACCAGCCAAATATTTTGGTCTCACACTAGACAACACAGCTCAGCTGCATGGGGTCGATAGGTCACATAGAACATTCTGTGATTAATGAAAGGAAAGACGTGACCAAAGTCGGATAATCAACAGTATAGATCCATACAATACAAGACCACTGCAATGCTTTGTGTTTTCTCCAGCCCCAACACCTTTACAATGCCCGCTGCATACACACTGTGCTTGCGTCACCTTCATTGATCGGGTGCCGCTCTCATTGACCCTGGCCTAGGCCGCGTTGCCACGTAAAGCTGTGGTGCTGGGAGGGTCCGAGTTATTATCCCTGGAAGCCTCTGGTTTTTGTAGGACTGCCAAGGAACAAATAGGGAGGAACGGGTTTCACTGACGTTAACGTGGGTGACACCAGCCAGCCAGACGGACAATTAATGGAAAAGTCTGGAGGAGAAACACCAGTGGATGTGGTGACTGGAGATGAAGTGGTAGCACGGGATGAGGAGGCTTTAAAGTGGCAGGCGACTCAGGCCTTTTGTTGTTTGAGCGAGGCAATCATGATGAGAGGTTAGAGAAGAATGAGTGAGGAAGCAAGAAGAAAGGAGATGAGACGAGGGGGAAGCAATTCAAATGAATAGCCTTTGGTCTTCTGTTGGTTTGCATGTGTCTGTGAAAGTGTGTGATGGGCAACAATAGAGGGGAGAATATGAAAGCTTCCCTGAACAAGTCATCACAATAACAGCAGACAGGAGTCTAAAGCCATATATGATAACATGAGTGTGGCCAATATGCTTTTCTTTACTTGTGAGAAGCAACAAACAAGGAGCTGCTTTCAGAGACACACAAGCCACACAAAGTAGTGAGTGTGCCAAGCTGTAGGACTTCTCAAGCTGTAGGACAAAACCTCTCTCTGTACAAACTGACGAGGAGGCAACACCGGCCTTCTTCTCTCTGTGAAGAGAGAAAGTCAGCTCTGCTAAACAAGACAGCCCTAAAGAGCAACCACCGACCGCTTTGACCTTTTATCACAACATACTGTATATTTGCACTGGTTGTTGATTTCTCCACCAAGACCAGCAAACTTGACTCAAATTGGCTCTGATCATTAGAGCAATGCATAGTGGAAAATAAACCTTGAGAACTTGTCAGAATCCAAAACCTTTGAGAAAGATGCAGAGGTGGAAAAGACAAGAATTTAGAGCAGAGTACATCATGCAGCAAGTAGATGTCATTGCTGAACGGTTAAGTGGTTTGTTGTGGTGTTGGGTTGGGGTTAAGCTGTTGAGATAAAGCTCAGGTTTGATCTGTGTGTGCCCGCATCAGTGGGCCTTTTCAGAAGAACACAAACATGCCAAGGGGATCAGACACCATGGGCGCGTGACATCACGGTGAGTGTTGAGGGTCTGGTGAGGCACGCTAAGCCCTCCTTTAACAGCTCCCAGACACCCAGCCCTTTACGAAAGTCAAGTGGGAAACGACAGAACTTAGCGAAGATACGTAGGAGACCGGCTCATAGCGTGTAAATTACCAATGGCCTCGTACGAGCCTCTTTGATCCAAAGTCCCTTCATGGGAGAACACCATCTTGCTGGTAATGCAGAAAGAATAGACTGGCCACAGGGACTTCCAAACCAAAAAGGAACATAACCAATTAGTTGTGGAGACTTAATATGCGTAGCTTCCTGTTTAGAAAGTGGTGAGACTAAGTTCAACAGCCACGCACTAAAGTGAACAACATGGTGCATGGAGACCTGAGAAGGTCACCAGCTGGCCTCCATGTCTGACTGGGCCCAGCCAGGATAGATGTCTCGACCCATTGGGGCAGAGAGTGGGTGTACATCCTGTCTGAAGGACAAAACACAACTCTCAGTCTCACGTCAGAACACTTCAAACTGTCCAGATTGGCCAGCATGTGGGTAAAACTATTTCAAGGAGGGATTCTGTGTACCAAGTTGTTGACTTGAACAATAAGAAGATAAACATATAAGGTTCGCACATACCAATAGCGATTAAAGGGAGTACTACGTCCGAGACCTTTGACCTTCTCGGGGCAACCCAAGGGCTGAATGTCCCAAACAGAGGGACTTATGACTTCCTGTGAAGCGTGGAGGTTTGTAAAGATACAGTCCGCTGGGGAACGGGAGTGGGTGAACACTCCAAACCCCTCAGAGGAATCATTGTTGAAGGAGGAGACCAGGACAGAACGAGAACATGTGCCCGATCAAAACGTGCGTGTGTCTGCGTCAATGATTCCCCAAACGGTCTTTAAGACAGGTCCCTAGATGGTCATAAAACATACACAACACACAACATGACAGAGCACTATACGTTTTCCTCACGGGGGTTGTCTGATTTGTTGGTGTTCATATTAGAGTGTGTGTTGCCTGCGAGGGCGTAGCCTCTGTGTTAACTCTTTTTATTCAGGGAACAGGAGAACTAGAAGGTGTGGAGATGAACAGTGATGAGATCATTTGGGGTCAGTTCTGTCCTCTAGTGTCCGCTCTATGACTTAGGCTGATGAAGGGGTGGGGGAGGTATTGATCCAGGCCGGGCCATCTCATCAAAACTTTAGCCCGCATTTTAACTGGCGACAGAGTTTGTATCTCTCATCTTATCTCAACGCTCGACATTCCCGATTGCTTTGTTTTGCATGCCCCTCCCTTTCTCAGCGAAGTGCCATCTCCACTGACTGGTGGTCCAGAGCTGCGTTGTGGGACCACGCCCTCAACGGCAGTCCTGCTGAGCCTCCCATCTGAGCAGCACTCTCATTGTAGCAGCACTGGCCCAGGTGCCGTGACCAGCTCCTACACGGATGTCTCACCCATTTTCTTTTGAGAACCTAAACTGATCCTCAGTCAATGTTGGCAAGGAAAGGCTGGACAGGTTCTTGACATGCAGGTAGTCTGGTACTACCATCAACCATAAAAATGTGACTGAAGTGTGCTGATGGTGACTGAGTTTCACTTGCAATCTACAAAAAGCTTCCAAGTTAGGAAATCTTGATTGCAAAAAATTATTTGTATTAAAAAAAAGAAAAGAAATTATTTGAACGTCATAGATGCTGTCACGTAGCCCAGAGTGTTCTGTCCTTGCTACAACAACAGTGATGAGCTGGTGATAACACACGTAGCCCCCTCATGTGCGACGCTCTTGGTCAAAAGGGCACGCTCTCACACTGTCCCGCAGTGCCGGAACATTGCGGCCATTGGTTCCTGTCCTTCCCCTGCCTCGGGCAAACACTGAGGACGTCATGTGCTTGCCAGCCACCTGGCAGCACTCCATTTGCGCCCTATGGCCAGCCCTGGGGGTCTAACGACGGGCCATGATGCAATGCCCTTGCTCCGTGTGACAGCAGGCCGATGCAGCTGGAGGTTGCCATGGACACGACTGGACTGTACTGTGGCCGTGCCTATCCCAACACTGAGATGAAAGGAAGTGCTCGCAACGCAAACGATCAAGCGCAACCTACGATATCGGCAAAAGTTTTACATTTCAGTTCCATCTTGTAAAGCGACTACCCCCCCCCCACCACCCCCAGCACACACACACACACACACACACACACACACACACACACACATGCACACACACACACACACAGATTGGAGGGGAGCGGTCAGTAGGCTAGAGAACCGCTCTGACTTGCCAGAGAGGAAACCAGGGGAGAGGTGAGATAATGTTGCCATCCCTATGACACTCAATCCTGCAACAGCTTGTCCCCTTGTTCTCCCTCCCTGACACCCTGGTCGCCCAGCCAATATACTGCTCCCACTACTACTGCTGCTGCTAGGAGCCTGGCCCACAATGGAGCTTCCCAGATACCATCGTTTGTGTGTCTGTGAAAGAGATGATTAAGTGTGTGTGTGTGTGTGTGTGTGTGTGTGTGTGTGTGTGTGTGTGTGTGTGTGTGTGTGTGTGTGTTGGTGGGCACACATACAATTTGATGTGTTCCTGGAACCATGTATCCATCTCTCTCTCTCTCTGCAGCCCCTCTCTCGTCACCAGCTTCTGTGCCTCTTCCCTATCTGATCCCTGACCGCCACTCTTTCACACCCAAATGTCGTCCACGCTGTGCCGACCCCCAGCTATCTCTCTCGGCCTATTCAGGGTCTGTGTTTGTAGAGGAACCAGTAAAAGTGACACTAGCAGCTGTCCAAACAGCACTGACCCCCCAGAGATTTGCCCAGCGGGACAGACAGTGTGTGTGTGTGTGTGTGTGTGTGTGCGTGTGTGTGTGTGTGTATGCGTGTGTGTGTGTGTGTGTGTGGCAAAGGCGACGCCATTACATTGCTTGCCATTCAGCATTCAGTACACACTGAAATAAATAATTTTAACTGAATGTGTCTAACTGATAAATATATTCACAGTCCCTGACAAGCAAATGTTTTATTTCTTGTCACATTTTTTCTTAGAGATGTTTTTTCTAAACATTTAATTGGAAGACCCAGAGGTTATTCAGGAATGCACCAAAAAGAAACAGCAGATCTTCCTATCTTGGCTTCTTATACTGGAGAGGCAATTGACAAGCCTTTAAGGAGATCCATCGGCACAAAGCCACAAATGGCTAACAAGCTTACAAGCATGACAGACAAACCATCCTTGTCTGAACTGAGAAACGGAGGCGGTTGTTAGCATCAACGCTTGGTAAACGTTGGTACACCAGGCTTATTTCACCATATTAATTTGTTTTGAAAGACAAGACCAGACACATATTTCACTGGAATAGCTTTAAAAGGAAATCCATGTCATGTCTGTTCAATTCAACTGCACTTGTCGGTTTAACAACTTTTTCAGTAAAAGAGGTTTTCAACTTTGGTGAACAATAGTTACGTAATATAACCTCTGCGTTTATGGTCTAAATATTATTTGTCCACCATCTCTGCTTTGAAAAATATGAAACATACAAAACCTATTGTGTCTGTCCAATTGTGCCTTGGAGAAAACGCGAGCCTGTTTGAGTGTGTGCAGCCGTGAAAAAAGAGTGTACGTAGAGTGTGTATGCGTACGTATGCATGAGTCAATCGTGTCAACCTGTCTCATCCATTATGCAGAGGACATGCGGGCTGCTGTCCTGCAGTCTGCCACAGCTCAGGGCACCAGATGTCTCTCCCTATCTCTTCCTCTTACTCCCCGGCCTACTACCCATCGCTACAACTCCCGTCAGCTCGGGCGCCATTAGCACGCCCCTCTTCCTGGCTCCTCTGCCTCGCGCTCTTCTTGACCCTCTTTACTCTTTTCCTCGGTAGCTTAGTTGTCCCTCGGCCTGACTCGATCGTAGTCCTCTCTCGTCAGGCGTTGAACGTATATTCTCAGAATCCCTGTCGATTCGTGTGTTGATCAAAGGTCGCGAGAGGACGAGACGGGCAGAGCAAATGGACGTCTAGACGACGTCGTCGCAGTATCCGGGTGTCACGGTGCGAGGCACGTCTGGGGAGGCGGGACTCACCAGCATAGGCATGGCCAGGTCGGCGAGGTAGACAAAGGCGGCTCCCAGGGAGAAGCCGATGGCCACGGGTACAAAGGCAAAGGAGCCGTACTTCCCAGAGTCCTCAGCCATGTCGATGGCCGGCGCTAACAGTGACCAGTAGGAGGCCGCCAACATCACCTGAGGGAAACAGCAAAGCAAGACAAAATAAGGGAGGGAACGATACAAAAAAACTAAAGTGAACGTGAATTCTTATTTTTGCATGCAGCATAACATTTCCAGTGACAAACATTTTGAATACATTGGCTTCAGACCTCAATGTTGACGGTACAGCGAGCCTCGAGGGAGCCTAATAGAGAACAAAGGCTGGGTGAAGCGAGGCAGCAGTGGAGACGGCGACTGTACTACAGTTCTATGTTGACCCAGCCACAACACCGACCGAGGGGGAAACACATAGAGTAGGCCCTTTCCCGTAAAGTATTGGAATTTACAAATGGCCTATGAGCCTTTTTCAGAACAAGGTTGCCTGGTTTCCATAGATGGTTAAATGTGCCGTTTTCCAAGAGTGAAGCGAACCAAGCCGTTGTTACGTGGAAGGTTAGGGCTAGGCGACAAGTTAGGGTGGTTAGGACACAGTGAGCCTGAACATGGGGTAAGGTTTCCTTCCATTTTGCGAACATACCCAAGCACGCAGGCAGACATATCCAGCGAGGACACGCATGTAGTCGTGTACAAGTGAAGTGAGCTGGCACTTCTAAGTCCTAGGGATAATGCCACAGGTCTAGTACGCTGGACACAGCCGACGGAATGAGGCTTGAGCATGTAACAGACCCCGGCTACTGAGCATACGTTTGTCTCCCGCCTATGTCATTTTCAATGTGTTTGTTCTGAAGTGTTCTGACTTTTTGAAGAGCATTGTTCTCTATGCCACGCAGTAATAAAGCTTGTGATACTCTCTTACGGATGATGAGTTGATTAATTCACTACCCAATGTATTTCCATGAAGCTCCAGTTGACTCTCCATTGATTTGTTCCTATATCAAGCGTGGAAAGAATGCATAGTAGCATTGTGTGCTAGCGCAAGGGTAAGCACACTAGCGCAAGGGTTAGCACACTGAGACCCAGCTGTCTCCATGACACAGCCCAGTTACAGAACTAACAGAGCAGACTGTGGTCTCTGTCAAATACTACATTGCCAATTTGACCATAACCTTCCAAAAACACAGTCTTCTGTAAACGTTAGGCTGAAATTTACGATAGATAGAGGGGTCTCATTGCAGTTTCCGGATTTGCTATAACAGAGTTGTAATCACTCGTTGTAATGGTTTAAGAAAACACTTTCTAAGGGATTGACTTTCTGGGTTGGAAAAGAGGGTGTATTGGGGTTTCTTGGCTGCCATAGCTTGGTTCATGGCTGGCAGATGGTGTCAGAATTCACTAGCCGTTGGATGTCATGAGTTGGTCAATCAGTAGCACCTTGTTTGTCCTTAACCAATTCATTTCACTAAATGGATTCACTTCGGATACATCCTCAGTCACACAGAATGATCCTAAGGAATAAGTCCTGGGGCCCCTACTGATCATCATCTATATCCTACATCTTGGTCAAATGATCAAGTTGACATCTCAACTTCAATTTTTACTGCTTTGCTGATGGCACACAGATCTATATCAGCGCAACTTCAACCAATAGTCCTCCACTTCCTTATATTGAACACTGTTGTCTACAATCAACCACTGAATGCAGAAAACGATCTCAAACTTATTAGCAATAAAAGGGAACTCCTCTTGACTGGCAACAAACACACCCTAACTAAAGTTGGCAATATCTTTATCTCCATTGATGGTCTTATAGAATTTCCCTCCCTTTAGCACACAATCTTGGCGTGTTAATGGATACAACACTTTTATTTAAATCACATATCAATAATATGTTAAAAATATCTTTCTTCCATCTTGAAAACAATGCTGAAATCCAAACATCCTTTTCCCAGAGTGCAACTCCCAAACTCATTTATCTCTCATCTTGATTACTGCAACTAGTTATTTTCAACATTGCCACAATCCCGCTATATAAACATGACTTATTTCTACTGTTGTTATGCTCTTTCACAAGAATTAAGGAGCATTTTTTGGCCTATTGTGCATCTAAATGGCTTCTTTGGTTTTTAGGTAGGGGTATTTGGTTGGGGAGACTGCTGCTGAGCCTCAAGTTGAGTTGCATCTGTTAGGCCTGGCACCAGGCAATAACATGGAAAACTGATTTAGTATGAATAGCTTGCTAAATGTTTGCCTGCATTGACTAATGCCGGCTAAAAGACAAGCCAAATGTAAACTTAAAGGTTTTCTGTGAAGATTGAAGAACTACGATATGGGAGCAAAAGTAGCCTGTTCCTGAGCTAACTGGTTGATTCTTAACACTCACGGACTACACCCACCATTCTTGGTGAAAAATTGGGTGACAAACTGTCGCCCTTTGTTTTCTCTCTCCTGTCTTTCTTTTCTGTATTTCTTGTTTACAGTAATAAACTTTCTATAAGTGAGAAAACACAACACTCTACGTTGCGTGTCCCTGCCTATAGTGCCATACCGTTCAGTGGTTTAAGGGCAGGTAAGACCAAACCATTTCATGCAAATAGGGAGGGGTGCAGGGGAAGAGCCTCACAATGTTAAGTTTGTGCCGTTCGTATCAAGTACATTGTATATATAAAAAACAAAATTGAAAATGAATTACCTGATACAAAAGAAAATAAATCAGGGCCCCTGTCAGTCAAGAGCCCACTTAGAATTGTCCTAGACCAACCCCCCACCCCCACCACCACTCCCCCTTACGGCGCCCCTGGGTGAGGGGGACCACGCAAATAAATGTCACATTCATTTTCTGTCTATCACAGGATAATGAGCCCCTAACAAGGAGCTGGTTGAAACGTTGATTACAGGAGATGATCAGAGAGAAGCCTAATTAGAACAATTGGTGTGGCGGATGCAGGGAGAATATCTAATGAGACCAAATGTAACAATCCAGTGTCGGCTACTTCCCAAAAAGCCACAGACAAAGATAGCTGGTAGTTACAAAGAGATTGACAATAGGAGAAAAAAAATGAGAAAGAATGCATATGTATGTGTCTCAAGAGACTGCACAAGAAATTGTGAAGTGAGCTCATGCATGTGCCGTGAGGCACAGGGAGTATAATGGTGATGATGGTCACTCTCTTCCAAACTGTCAACTCTTCCTTATGCCCTCAGGCTAGTTTTTCTAGAATATCCTTTCCAGGTGCATTTCTCAGTATATACACAGTAACACACAGTGCTACACGTGACTTTGGGATTATCAAGAAAGATCACACCTTCAGTGGTGGAAGACTTTCACCAGAGTTACACCACTAGCATCAGCTGGCAGTGAACTTGTTGGACATTGGAAAGAATGGTTTATAAACCAAAGCAAATGTGCGGCAAGATTGCTACTTCATGCAAAAGCCTAGAGAGCAAGTTGTTATTTCAGTTGTTCAGTTTATTTTCTTTGTGTTATTTGGGTGTTGAGCAGCGTTTCCCACCACTATGACGTCATCATCAAGTGTGACAAGTGTGAAAGTCACGTCGAAAAAGATAAACAAATGTTCGGTTTAGTTTTACTTCTAACACATATCTTTGCACAGGCGGTCTGTGGGTTCGAAAAGGTTGGGAAACGCTGTGTTAGCAACTGTGAAGGTGCTATGGAGGCTCATTGCCGCATGTCAAAGGCGGAGCAATCAGAATCGGGAAAGAGGAAAATTAAATTCTCATCTCCTCAAAGAAAAGAGGGCTGTTTAGCTTTGCCTCAGTGTATGAATGTGGGGAGTGCTTGAGATAGGAGGCAATAACGCCCTCACTGTATCTCAAAGCCACCAATTTGTTATTTTTTCTTTTTATATCAAATTATATTTTACTCTGCCTGTCTTCGCACAAGTTCAAAATGATGGGGGAAAAATTAGCTTGAGGGTGTTTTTCATCTAACAATTGCTCTTTATCCATCCATCATCAGTTCCTAAATGAAATTCCCTCTCCTCTGTTTACTTGCCTGTTGGGTTTACTACATTCTCCCACCATCCGACTTTCCTTTCTCATCTGTAATGTCCTTGCAATCTCATATCCCGCATGTACACTCATTTAGTGTAGTCCAAATACCAGTTACACTCCTCTCGACACCTCACCCCTGTTCCCAAAACTCTCCCATCAAAAATATAAAATTAAATTGCACATAGAAATAAGTGAAATATCCACAAACTACATGTTTTAAGTGGCTTGAAGGGAAATAAGCTGACCAGATGGGAATGGGTTGAAAAGTTGTCTGAGGTAAGGACAAGGCCCTCCTGAAGAATGTGGAATAATAATAATCATTGTGGTGAAACCGGCTGTTTTTGTAAATGGCTGACAATCGAAAGCCCTTCAATCAGGAAGTAATCAGCTTGATAGTTCAACTCTATTTCCAATTCAAGTACAAAAGGCAGGAGAAGAAATGCCCTCAAGCCTGATGTAAAGAAAAACATTCCTAAGTGGTTCATTGCGGCAAAGAGGAAGAGGAGTCAGTGACCTATCTCTTCCTCAGCAGGTCAAGCAAAGCTAAAAAGCTACTTATATAAAGAGAACATTGAACATTCGTGTAATTCAAAGGAAAATATGAGAAAAATATTTAATGATTTTAGGAGGCATTTAGCACCACACAGAGAGAATTTTCAGCCCCACTCAGGAAAGGTACACAATATAAAACATAAATGCAAATATCGAGGACGAAATGGTACATTCAATGCATTTTTTTCCTTCAATCAAAAAAATTCTAAAGTCTAAAAACCCAGTTTGAGAAGAGAGCTTGTGCTCGTTTTGTTTGTGAAATCTAAGGGGACAGGCAGTGAGGCCTCTGTTCATGAAAAGGTCATAGACACTTCTGGAAAGGTCAGCGGCATGTACTATCTCCTGCACTGGCTGGGCAAGCACACTATCTACTCAAGTTAATTAGCTCTGTGAATGCAATGCTTCTCCTGGAACCATCACCTTATCGCGGTGGAGAGGTTTGTGTGTTCCTGTGAACCTGAGGGCTATGTTGTCTGGAACCTTGTGTTCCTGGTAGGGCCTCCCATGGCAAATTGGTC
>JAVQJS010024998.1:0-14613 GCA_036024795.1 Galaxias rostratus | reverse complement strand
TGTGTTTTTTTGTGTGTGTGTGTGTGTGTGTGTGTGTGTGTGTGTGTGTGTGTGTGTGTGTGTGTGTGTGTGTGTGTGTGTGTGTGTGTGTGTGTGTGTAAATAAATATCAGATTCTGTATTGATTTCTGTGTGCTTTCGTTCCGCCTTCTTGTTCTGTATGTCTTGGTTATACATCTAGAGAGGTATCGCGTGATTACAGAAAATGCAAGGTGGTCCCAAAATGATGTAAACCTTAAAATAATTCAAATCATTGTGTGTGCGTAGTGCATCCAAAAGTGAAGTGGGATTATGTCAACCTGAGGAGTTATCAAAGCTTATTATTGAGCGAGGCCTAACGCACTGTGTCCATACAGTGGGGAAGGAGAGGGAGCCCAGTGCAGGAGATCAATCGGGAGATGGTTTTGGGAAGATCTACCCCAGCACCCACCATTCCCAACAGGAGGAAGACAGCGAGGAGGACGAGGACCTGCCCACCGACGTCATCTCTAGAAAGGAGCTGGAGAAGGGACGCCTGTCCAGAGATGGTAACATACTTTGTGAACTAAATAAAAATACAAAAGCCAATCCTGTAGCTTAGATAGGTCTAATGATCATTTGGAAGAAAGTAAAAAGAATTATGGAATAATTCCTGTGTGTCTATATTGTGCATCAACGTTTATAACATTACCTGAATGATCAGGCTGTTGAACATTGTCACATAACAGCACAAACTTACGGTTGATTGATGGCTTTCTGGATGGTATTGGTATTCAAATATGACATTATGTTCACTCATTTATGTCAGAAAGTAAACATCAGAGGTTCCTTCCCAGGCAAGATGTGTGCCCATCAAGCTCAGGTTATACACTGTATAGAAGTTGCTGTTCAAAACAAACTGCAGCTGAAGTTTCTCTTGATCAAACATTTTGTAGTTTCAAAATACAAATACAGGCTTTTCCTGTGCCCCTAATTTATGATTTTTGACTTGTCTGAATGTTGACATAGAGTTAAAAAGGGTGTGTGAGTAACAATCGTATAAGCTCTCTTCTGATCATTTTGAGTTTGTTGTAGTTTGTTTTTGGATCAATTATTTTCTATTTTTAAACAGAAATCAAACGAATGTCTGTCTTTAAAAATTATGAACCGGGAGAGCCAACCTGCAGACTATATGTAAAGAACATCCCAAAGCAGGTGGAAGAGAAAGTAAGTCTGGTTTGAAGCACTTTAACATACCTCCAACTTTGAGTCCCAAAGTAATGATTTGCTAATTGCCTGCTGTGACAAAACCCATTTTCCAGGAACTGAAATATATCTACGGAAGATACATTGATCTCTCATCGGAAGCCGAGAGAAACATGTATGTCATGCTATTTACATTTAAGTATTTAATCTTTGTTAGAATGTTTAGGTTTCTATTAGCGGAGTGATCTGGCCTTAGTTTGGATGCAACACAGATGCCCACTTGAACCAACGATAATGATTTCTCGCTGTCGCTTCTCCCCCAGGTTTGACATTGTTTTAATGAAGGAGGGGCGGATGAAAGGGCAAGCCTTCATTGGACTTCCCAGTGAGCGGAGTGCTGAGCGAGCTCTGCGGGAGACCAATGGTTATGTTCTCCATGACAAGCCCCTCGTCGTGGTATCCTTTAATCCTCCAAGCAGAAAAGGAAATAGTCTCATCTAGTGTTTTATGGGAGATTTCTTTTAAATTACACGTCCCTTTTTAGAGAAGCCTCTCATTTGATTAGCAACGTCTTGATTCTGCTGTGATACCTGCAATAGATTGTGTGTGTTCGCGTTCGAGTGCGCATTGGATTGTGTAAAATATATAAGTTATCAGTTCTTATCTGAACCCTCAGCAATTTGCCAGGTCTGCTAGACCTAAAGATGATGCCACAGATCCAAAAAAGGGACTGAAAAAACGCTGAAGAACAGGTGGGAATTGAAGGGATATTTAACGTTTTCTATATGTCACCACAGGGCTTGAATGGTAGGAACAGTCAACTTGCATAACAAAAATCAGCAGATATTGCTAAGACATAAAGAATGCTTTAGTATCTAAAAAAAAATTATATTTTTAAAATGTTATAATTATTGTACATCTTATTTGTTTAAGATACTGATGTCAAGCCCTGATATACTGGCCCAGCAGAATTCATGTGTATCCTTATTCTGGCATATCCTTTCACAAACATGGCTTTAGCTAAACGTTTTGCATGATCTTAGTTTCGAACAAGATCAATAAACTATTTTTTATATATATTTTTTTTTACTGAAACTTGTTTTGTTCCGCCATTTTCATATCAACTTGGCCTCTTGCATTTTTAATGTCAACCTTTCAATCCCGTTAACAGATATGACATTTATGTATAGATTACACATAGCTGGTGTTGTCCATCTAGAATGTTCCCAGAATTGTATTAAATTGGGGGTATTACACTTATATATGTCTTCTTCCCTGTTTCATTACAGATGCCACAGTTGACGATAATCTGCAATCCATCTAATCTGCAATCCATTCAATAAAAGGGTTTTGATTTGAAAATGTTGTTCCCTTCTCTTTTTTTGAAATGAGTGTGATGTTCAAAGACTTTACATCTCGACGTTTAGAGGAGCACCTCGAGCTTAGTCACCAGATGTCTGGTCATACAAAGGTTAAGGTCTCCCTGCAAGGCTCTATTTTTCCTTCTAGGATTTAGGCAACTGCTGATGTTCATTAAAAACTACATTTAGGAACACTTTCACAAACAAAGTCGTCATTGAAAGTATTGGGAAATTATCCATGGAATTAAGTCTTTAAATCGGGGCTTCCCACGTCTCAGTTAACTGTTTTTTTCCACTTCAGTATTTAAGATGATTGATTAACAAAACATTCTTGAACAATAAAGTGACTTGCCCGTTTCTGAATTGATATGCATAAGGCTAAGATCACTGTCGGCATGGTTAAAACGAATGTGCCGCCACCTAGTTGAGCAACTTAATCTTAATACTGATATTGAATTAAACCTGTTTCCGATTGCAGCTGATATACAAACATCAGAACATATTTATATCTCACTGGTCTTATTTTTCTCCAGGTCAAAACAAAGCCCTTCCTGCTTGCTCAATGGCTTTGACGGAAAGCAGGTTAGATTTGTCTTTAACAACTAAACTCAGAGCAATTAGTCGAGCCCAGCTCAAAGAAACATGCATATTAGATTTACCCTCCGAGGGAGAATCTGGTTGGGACTGAACCATGGAGGCTGTGCTGGGAAAGGCAGCAACCAGTCCATTAAAATTGCTCCCACTCTGAAACAGAACAGGGTAACAAGGAGAGATGCAAGATGCAACAACGTTAGGGTAAAAGGTTATGATCCAATTTGATGTACCCCATTGGACTGTTTACATGATTTGGCAATGACCTGTTGGCCTATAGTCTCTTAATAGTGTTTTTGTAACAGAAATCATTTCGTTTAACTGTACCTGCACTAATGTCAAATGGTGCGTAAGCCTACTGAATATTTAAAAGATCGGAGGCTACTCTGATAAAAATGTCATAGTATAGCTCTTTGTTTATGGGGCTGGAATCACTGTGTCCTCTTTCAGGTGAAAATCTATGCAGACGTTGTCATCAATCACATGTGTTCATCCAGTGGGGGGGATAGGGGGGTGGGCAGACGCACGACCCGCAGCTCATGCTTCAACGCCAGCGTGATGGAGCTCCCATCTGTGCCCGCCGGTCTTTCATCTCTGCTTCCCACTTCACTGGTGATACATGTGCCACTCACTGTAGAAATATTGAGAATTACAGAGACATTTATCAGGCACCAATCGTAAAAAAATATATAAAAGAATATATATAATGTTATATTTTTATAAGCAGACACGTGTCATGCTGTACAGTACATCAGTCTTCATTTTTTTTATATGGTTTCTGGAAATTTGTTATCTGCTTATCTACTTAGGGGTACATACACCAAGCAATGATGTGATTGTCAAGCATCCCGACAGTAATTAGAAGCAAGCAGCATATAATGTTATAAAGAATTTAATGCAAATACGATACTTTCCCAATGAGGCAAGTGGTGCATTCAGAGTGGACTTGCTTCCCCTCACTGCACTGGCCTTAGAGTGTCCTGCAGTCAAAATAATAGATGTAACAATGTGCCTCATAATTTTTCCTTGTTAATATACAGAACTGTGGTGTAAGGTGTACTTTACCACCCCCATCTACACGGCTCTCAGAGCAGAGCATAGTATAATGTGAATTTGTGCCAAATTGCAGTTGATCATACTGAGTCCACAGTCATTTTCTTCTTCCAAGGTTATGGAACTCGGAGAGGATCCCGATCAAAGAAGAGTGCTTTGGTCTTGGCCTTATTGCTGAGTTCAAGTATGGTGCTCGGGGTGAAACTGGGCTCATTCCCTCAAATAAAGTGTTGGTGTTTAAGGACAATCATGGCAACCAGAAAGAGAATGGAACAGGATGGGATTCTATGCCAAGGTACTCAAGAAACAGTTGCTCAATTCATCAAATGCCTTTTCCCCACAAAATGTGCCAATTTAAAATGTCTATTTTAGAAATGGGGTTTAGCTACCCCGGCTATGCCACTATTAATTCTTCAGTGATGGTAGTCTTTTGTAATCTGATTGATTCCGAAATTGTCATGCTGTATCAATATCCTTTTTTTTCAGAATGTACAAAATAGCCACCTCTTTCATGCTAGCCCATCCCTATGGACTGACCAGAATAATGTCAAGCTATTGACGGGATCGACTGATAACTAATGGAAAGGTGGGTTGTTAAACCTGCTGAAGACCATTTAAAGCTAGCCAAAGTCCTTCTGGGATCCCGTGTCTATAAGGCTGTTAAAGCACGCATGTAGACCTACGCTGAAGAAGATCTCAAGGTGGTTGCTTCAAACCCGTCTCCATTCAGCCAGACAGCAGGTGTGGGGAGGGCTGTACTTGTGATGGCCACAGATGGCCAAAAATCAGGTGACCATTTTGACCTTGTTAAGGGTGTATGCCGTTCTGTAAATATGTGAGGCTAACGAAAGTGAATATCTTTGTTTTGTTGTTAATACACTCATCATCTGAGAACTTGGTCTTATTACTGTATGATGTGACTGGGCAGCCATTGTGTAGTTGGTGGGACTGCCAAGTTAACCAGATAGCCATTGGTCAAGGCAGCTTGGGTTTCATAGCAAGTTGACACACAGGTTAGAGAATGATCTTTCTGCAGGAACACCCCAAGTGAGGGAGTTTAAGGAGTTCTACAACCTATCCATTACTAAAATGAAACAAAAACAATTTAAAAAAGCTTTACTATGGTAACATTCTAGCAACATCCTTTTTAGGATATACTTTTTTGAAATGTACATCGTTCTTTATTTTGCAGGCATGTGAACAACACCCAGGTGACAGGCTTACAGAGTGGCACTTACTGTGATGTCATCTCAGGACAGAGCGAGGGAGGCCGTTGCTCTGGGAAACAGACTACCGTGGCGAAGAGGGGAAAACACACTTTACAATATGTCAGACTGAACAAGACCCAATTATAGCCATCCACACAGGCTCCGAAACATGAACAATCTCCAACCAACATTAAATCCCTGGCGTAAACTGATTTAGGGGATGATCTCATTGTTCTGAGACGTCTGGAACAAATTTGATTTGAAATCAGCCATTCAATTCTAAACTGCAATAAAACAACAAGCAAAAAAGCAATATTACATTTAAACTAGGCTAACTTGCCCATTATGTCTGGAAGCAGTTCACGGAATATCTGCTGACTTTATAGCACATTGTGTGCAGACAGGGCTGCCCATCAGGGACAACTTGTCAGATGTGCAAGTCTGTCCAAGAGCAAATGTGCCAATTGGAAGGTTCACTAAGTCATTATGAGGCATCTGATGGCTCATACATATTTCATGCTTTTAAACCTTGCAAATTTCATGAAGTTGTCCAATGAGCGGCATCTAAAACTGAAGTGAAGGAATTTATGTGAATAATTGATCTCTAATGTCTTTGATAAAAACGAGTACCAAGGTCATCCTTTTTACCCAAGCAAGAATCTTTTGATTATATTAGTCTACAATGCCCGGAACCTTGTGTAAGCCTATTTAATTTTAAGATATTAAACAATGTGTGCAGTGTCACAGTAAGTCTGAGCGTCTCGTTCGAGGCTACCTCTTAATAAAATAGCTTATTCTATGAAGAATAATTGGATGTTTGGCTGACAAAAACACACGCAAATAACATGACCTATTACTCTCCCAACCAAAGCCATAAATAATAACTAACCAAAACATGATCAGGGTACAATTTATCTGTCGTTTCACATCAGTTTGAAGCATAACCTTGCAAGCCCCTGCATGGAAATAAACCCTACATCGATGTTGGACTCACACTATTAATGCAGCGTATGAGCATAAGTCTCAGGCACTGCCCCCTTTCTGATTGCTAGCGCTGCACTGTCTGAGTCGCCAGCTAAATATCAGTCCCATCATGGGCGAGGTAACCTTGCTTTATTCCCCAAAGTGGCATTAGCAGAGTTGTAAAAGTATTTATGGTGGTACAAATACGGCAGAGGCAATTTAAGGTAAATATATAAATCCTGGCCTCTGATTTCTCAGGGCCAAAGGGTGTAGGCCGGTTATCAGTAGGGGTAAAAAAGTATTCCCTGGATAACTGTGTGACTGAAACACCGGCTTGTGCAGCATGCCAAGCAGTGCTGCAGCGAGACCTTTGTGGTTTTAATATGGCAAACTGGCCTTCGCCTCTGAGCTTAAAAGCTGGGTGGCTATCCATCTACCATGAGTGTGTATCATTAGCCAACACCCAACAGGGACCTGACTCAGCTGTGTGTGTATGTGTGTGTGTGTGTGTGAGTGTGTGTGTGCGTGTGCACTTTCACATTGAAGTATGCATTCAATTAGAGATCAAAGATAGTTTTAAGTTTTTAAAACAATGTTAAAACAATGGTACATTAAACATCAATGACTGTTTCAGACAAACTTATTGGGAATGCACAAATAAAAAACATGTTACCATATATTTGAATTACATGGTGAAAAACCTTGACCTTATTTCTCTCACTTTTTCTCACCAGGGCTGGTTATGTCTACTTGTACCAACGGGGTCTGTTACATTTTATTAGCCCATAATCATACCGTTTATATGCATGCTGCTTAACTACAGCATCAGTAGGGAGATGGATAGAAAGAGAATTTAATAAGGAGATTGAATTGAAATGTGATACATTTAAATGAAGACCACTACTTTGTGTTGGACTGCACTAAGAGTAGGTAGCAGGCATAGATGCATTTTTGGGGATTTCTTCTGCTCTAAAGAATTATTTGTTTTTAATTGTTGAAAGTACGATTCTTTTTTATTTGTTTCAGCTATCTACACAGACTTCCTCTAGCCTGTTGAAGGTGAACACATGTAACCTTTTAGAGGTTTGTTCTCTGTCCATGACAGGAAAATGAGAATGCAAATGGCGGAGACCACAACATAATGTTGAATGTATCAACACCAAATTAAAAACTTAAATAACACAACTATAAACAAATAATAAAAAGCATTGCTTGCATTTTAGTCTTTTACATTGAAACTATTTTATTTGGCAGATCCTTTGTCCTTTTTCACCTTCGGCTCCGCCTCAAGAGAATAGAGACGCATAGCTCCCTGTCTAATAAGATTTCAGGTAAGAAGAGGAAAGAAAGGGGGATGTGTCTTGGGATCTCCACCCTCAATATTGGCTGTGAGATCAATGTGGAGGGTAAACTTAGCAGGGCCACTCTCAATCAGCTGCTAGGCCAACAGTAATCACTTGAATTGAAACTGTCCAAAAGGTTTCCTGGCCGTTGAAAAGTTAATAACAAAAGAGTCGTATGGACCTGCACTTTGAATGAGATATGAATCCTAGTTTAAACAATCATTAAAGTGTGTTAGGAAAGCAATGACCTTGAATTGAGAGATTGGCAAGAGAGCCTGCCGGTATTTCTCTAGTCATTCAGTGTTCAACAAGTTTTCAAAAGGCTGGCGATGCATACTTGATTTCACATTGTGTTTGTTAAGACTATTTGGTCCTTTGCTCTTTTAATTTATCTGCCCCTTTCACTAGGAGACATTCCCTCAGCATCCACGTATATCAGCATCAACAGTTTGCTAAATTGCTTACATTAATACTGTCTGGCCCTCCCCACGGCAACTCTTTTTGAAATTCCATCCTTGTATTACTACTTTAATAGACAGTCAACCAGCGCTTGCTAATTAGCTTTGAATATTAGGCTGGGGCAACCCAGCAAATTCTCCTCTAATGCTTTTTAATGGGAGGCAGGTCATTTTTTTAATGCCTGCTCGCCACCAGGCTGATTGAGAAGGCTCTGTTCGTATTCCCAATGAGACTCCAAATAAATCCTGCTCTTTGCTGTTCTATTATTTAGGAGATATCCAGCTCTCCCAGACACAGTGGGTGACTGCGCTGAGCTCAAGTGTTCTCATTTCAGTGAGATCTTGTGTACTCTCCCACATGGTCTGTGTGCCTGTCAGTCAACCGCCAGCTTGCCAGCTTACCATAGCTTGGTCTTCATCTAAAGCCTTGATATAATAATGGACATTTATTTGGGGTCAAGTGGAAGAATGGTGGATCCATTTAAAGGCTCTCCATTGTTTCTGGCATTCAAGTCTAATCACAGTTTGTTGTGCTATCCTGGGGAAAACAAATAATGATTTGTTCTGATTGCCAGTTGTTTCAACGAGTAAACGGATTAATGCTTATTACTGAGACATATCATGTCATACTGGTCAATCAAGATATTTAAATCACACTAATATCATGCAATAGATCTGCTCAGTATCCCAATGTTAAATTGAACTCAATTTCTAAAAAGACATTGAACATTGATCTGGGCTGCAATGTATTTCTATTTTACACAATGGCACTCTGGCATTTTAGAACTTGGTTTAACAGATAATAAGAACTGTTTATAGATTGAGATTGAAAAAGAGCAACTGTTGATAATATTTCATTGTCATTGTTATAGTCCTTTGATTGGCTGCTGGACTCAGGATACAACCATGAATGTGTTCGCCCTTGTCAGTTGCCAGGACAGTGTTACCATACTGTGAAGAGGTTTATTTGTCTTCTGTGTTAATTTGTGAACTTAATATTTTTATTGTGGTGCTTCAGTTTACACACCATTCATAAATGCATTAATTTATTTCAACATTTTAGCTCGATGTCTTCTTGACAAATGTACCGTATATTTCATTTAAGGCTACCCATTTACTTTTGGGGAGTGTCTCAAAGTAAGGATCAGCATCACAAGTCTATGGACTTATCTATGGACTAATGGAAAAATTTGAGGGGCCATGCACTTTGGAATTATCAGGCAATATGGCACGTGCTTCCTGAAATTCTTTAAGATTTTGTTCATATTACTTACTTACTACATAACACAAGCTTTTACTCAATGCATTTGTGCCCCACGCTAGATTTCTGTGCAAACCTGTGAGTATAACATGCTTCAGCTTTTCTCCTGCAGTGAGACCCCCAACCCCAGCCCCTTTTGGCCTGGTGTGATAAACAGGAGTCATTACCGTGGGAGGTTGGGGCTGGGGTGCCCTGGGAGAGGGCCATCTTGTACCCCCTGTCCGGCCTGTTTGATAGTGGCTCCGCGCAGTGCTGTGTGGTCATGGCACAGCCCATTCCTTGACGCACGTCGCAGTAGGTCCCAGCGTGATGCACCATAATGACCTGTCAGAAACGCAGGTTTGATGCCAGCTTTTGAAACGGGTGTAATCCATAGGGGGTTTTCGCACTTAATGAATTCTAGCAGGAGCTGGTGTGTCTCTTGGCCTCCTAGAGATTAATCTATTCCCTCCCTTATCAAAGCTGACAGGAATACAGGGGAGCCACAAATCTCTTGTTACCAAGTCTAAATATAATGGAAACCCTTTTTTTGTCTTTTTGTGATATTTTTGGGGAATAACTGCATCGCTTGATTACTATCAGACATTCACATAATGTAACGACCATTTTGTTCCTCCAAGTTTGACTGTAAGTCATAAGTTAGGATTCGGGAACAGCGCGTTGCAGATGAAGACAACCGTCATCAATCATCTACATGACGGTTTTATTTTTGATCAAGTCCTCATCTTGATTTCCTGTCTCCTCTTTGTGGACAATAGCTGCCAAATGTGTCACAAGCTCATCCACATATCACACAGATATCCTTTCATTCCACAAACCATGGCATTGTTGCTGCGTATCCCTCTGAGACTAACCATCTCAGTAATGTTTAAAAGGACTGAAAATACTGAAAACTACTTTGTTTCAGTAAAAAGGACTGGACACAGATTTTGTGACTCAGTAACTGTGTTGCTTTTATTCATATTACTTATTATAAAATTAATCCTTTTGATGTGGACAATAACACTTTTTTTTTTCAATTGGCATGGGCTCCCGCCCTGATTAATGTCATGGTTCAAATAACACTGCGTAAGTCAGTGGGTAAAGAGATATATAAACGTTCATATTCACTGGTGACATCTACATATAGTTGACAGCTTGAAAAACTCTGAACCTCTTTCCCAGTTTGCCATGGCGGATAAAATAGCCTTGAGCCATGACAGCAAAAGCCAACATTGTTAGTTTTTTGCTCTCATAAGGATTAGAAGCTATTGTCAGGAGGATTGGCAGCGGTTCCCCTGATACGACATAAAGCTGAGAGACAGCCCGCCCAATCTCTCCCTCTCTATCTCTCCCCCTTTCTGTCTCTCTGTCTCTCACTGTATATATATTGATGTCTGGAGGGAGTATATTTCATGCGCTCCACCACTCAACGGTGGCAGGCCTGCGACAGCATCTGCTTACTGTGGCACCTGTGTGGTCACAGAGGTAGTTCCCACAACAATGCCTTCTTTAATGTTTTGTTAGAGGCCCATAACCCTCGGCTTGATAGTCAAAGTTTCAATGAAGTTGTGTTTGGAGTCTGTTTTTTGCAATGTTTTATACGTTTAAAGAAAGTTGTCCCAACCTAGCAGTTTGAGCAAATATAAGGTCCATTTTGGGATTGAGTTCCAACTGTATACAAATAATACACCAAAAAACTACAATAGTTATCAAGAGGGCTACTGTCTGTCATTTTTTGTACCCTTAACCTTATCAATCACCAGCTCACCAATACAGAATTACCTAGGTTATCCTTAAGCCTTAAGCCTTTTGCTTCTGCAGGTTGGCCTCATCAGTGTCACCTGAGAGTTGGGGCAAGAAATCTTTTCGCCTGGGCAGTTGGGAAATTATGCTCTTGCTGTCCACTTCCTTTTCCAAAGCCTCAGGAGGGACCGTCTCCCAAGGTCAGTCCCCCTGTGCAACCACCTCCTCCCCCTTACTCACTCTCTATGCAACATTTTTGTGAAATCCGGAATCTGTATGGCAAAGGCGTCTCGCCCATGTTTATGCTGGAGCAGCGTGCACCATATGAGGTGAGACAGCAAAGGTGAACCACGGCACGACATTCCACTCTGTCGTCATCGCAACCATCAGCCTTCATGAAAACATGAAAGAAAGAAAAAATACTTTTTTTTGTTAGCGATGTGGTGGAGGGATAAAAAAAAAATTCAGCGTTGCAAACAAGAGACACCTTCAGGGAATTCTGAGGAAACATGCCTCGAGACCGTAGAAGAAGAGGAAAGTAGTTTGACATTTTGCCGTCCCAAATTTGATGACTTGTAGCCCAAGCAGAGGACACTGCAGCCATTCTTGAGAAGTCGCCTCTTCGCCTTCTTCCCTGCCTGAACATATTGCACCTGTTCAATTATTTAGCCACTACTCTCTGAGTAGGTCCTGAGCTGCAGTGAAAGCTGTACCTAACGATTAGAGTGTGACTTGTCACTGTAGCAGGTCAGACCTTTAGTCTCGCCAGTAACGCCTCTACAGTACAGCTGAAAGATAATTGTTATTGAGGTTAATTGGAAATGTTAGAATGTTCAGATGCATTACTAAGCATATTTGTGTACATTTAACTGTCTACGTAATTTGTATGTACTCATCTGCTGTGCCCTGGCTTATTTTTGTAACTCCTTCTTTCTTCTTATTTATCATTGTTCGTGACGTCCAAAACTTAATACACATTAAATAACATTAGTGCACGAACTAAATAAAAGTAGTTTATTGTTGTTATTGTTTCCTGTTTTGTTTGTTTTTTGGATAAATTATGGAGGGGCCCAATTTAAATTCTGTTAAAACTACAGCCTATCCTCATGTAAATGTGTGTAAAGGTATTGCATTGCCAGCCATTTGTTCAAGCATCACATCAGTTATTTGTCTATCACATCTTGAAAACAACATAGACAATTTTTCTAAGTTTAGTTTACTACTTAATATGTTTTCTATAGCGAATATAGTGAATCAAGAAATAGTTTACATGGAAACTAAGTTTGGAACGTTAATCAGCAATAAATCCAGCGTTCAGACATGCGCCTATCCGTCGAAATGTATCTGGCAACGTCGATTTGAGGTTGGCAGGAGATCGATCCCAATGTTTGGCCAATGTTGCCTCCACGTCTTGCCGGTTAGTATACGAGCTTCGACGTAGGGTCTATGTATGTATCACCAGACGTATGCGTGTTATCTGTGTGCGTTGTTTCACCGCGAGTGTATTTGCTCATTCGTTGCTGGGTCTGACATAGAACATATACGTGGAACCCAAGGGGTGGAAGAACCCGGTCACTCAAACACAAGGAAATAAACAGGCTTTTAGCGCACAGAGTAAAATCACCCTCTTGCACTTATCTTCCCCTTTTCTTTTCCCTATAACGCACCTAATTTACTCTACGTGGTTTAATTTGAAGTTGTGTTGTCTCCTGCAGATTAGATCTATTTTCTATCTTGGAAGTTCAAACAACAAAACGGAAGGCCCCGTGCATGTGCTGCAGCATGTTGTCGCTTAAAGCAAAGTGAGAAATTATATTATTTTGCACATTAACAACAAATCAAGGCATCTGCATGAATAGGTTTAAACAGCAAAACCTGGATAGTAGTTATCCAATGCTCATTTAAACCCCACTAGATGGCAATGTTGAAGTGCAAGCTACGGCACCTCTGTTAGGGGTAGGGCTTTCCTAAACTACTGGTGCTGCTGGCAACCATTAAAGTGCCATGGTCTCTATTTGACCAAACCTGCGTTTGTTTTGGTAGAGTTTGTAAGAAAGGGTTTGAGATGAATGGGAGTTTTAACCAATATATGTGCACACCCCTGCTTGTCAGCCGGGTGGGGATGGTGGTTATATGACCACAACAAAATATGTGTGCCATCACTTCTTAAAGTGTTTGAGATTAATTAACTAATTTTTAATCTACTGTTGATCCTCTACGGTTTGCCAAACGCCATACCTCCCAATTTCACCCAAACGAATTGTCTGATTCTAGCAGCAGGACATATTTACGGTGTGTGCATGTCTGTCCTCAATTACAGGCATAAATATGCAAATTGAACTGAGTTATTAATCTGAGTTTCATACAGATTATGCAAAACGCTCAAAAAAAAAATCAGAAATGAAGAATGAGGAAAATTATAATGTGTGGACATTTCTTGTGTTCTAATTGCATTCCTTGACCCCAAAACATTATGTTTGTCTAAGAAAGTGCTGATAGTTTATCGACGCCTTGGGTCTTTCCTGATCTCCAACACGTGCCTGAAACCCTAACGCATAGCTTTTTGCCCCACCCATCACCTAGACACCTGTTTGGCGATGTTGAGGTCCTTTGAAACAGACAGGGCCCCCAAAGTGGTTGGGAGGAGCTCTTTGACAGATGAAGGCAGACTACCCAGTATTGTTGATTTGTCTTCCTGTCAAAACAAGGATCTCCTTTGGGTTTAAACTGTTACTTTATAGTCCAATAGCTGTTTTGAGAAATGCACACTTTTTGCATAAATCATTCACAGATAATGCTGCTGATAAGATGCTACATTTTTTACACTGCATTGCATTGATTACTGCATGTTATCAGATTGTAACAACATCAATGATATTACATGTTAAGGATCACATCAAGCTCTTAAAATACATTTGTACATTTTTATCTTTAGATAAAAGGTTTTTATTCATAAGCAGCTATAATTAAATACATCCAAAATAATTAATTTGAATTCAAAATGTATGGCACATTGAAATTGTGCAAAGATCAAATTACTCAGGGGCCTGTAGAAAATTTTACCCTTAAGCATATGAATAATAAAAAAAAATAATCCAACCTAATCTAGCTGTAGGACATAACTGATTGGAATCAGAATACATGTAGAAAGCTCAGATACCTGCAGCCATTTTTCAACCCTTGTGGACTTTTATTGGCAGGTTCCAGGCCCCAGTGCGAAGGGCGAACGAACGCATTTCTGTAGATGACTAGAAGGCAGGGAAAGATTGAATTCTCTCCCCTTTCTCGATGTGTGTGTGGTAGGGAAAAAAGAGTGAGTCTCCAGAAATAGGCAGTGATAGATGAGGTACATGGAGCAAGACAGCCAGCCCCGCTCTCAAGCCAGGCTGAATCAGGCAAACTGTCTGCTAGCTAAATGCCTCCCTCTCTCTCTCTCTCTCTCTCTCTCTCTCTCTCTCTCTCTCTCTCTCTCTCTCTCTCTCTCTCT
>JAVQJS010024995.1:0-11951 GCA_036024795.1 Galaxias rostratus | reverse complement strand
CTACTTCGTGTATTTATCTCTGTGCTTTAAACTGTCCTTATATCTGTGTGTGTGTGTGTGTGTGTGTGTGTGTTCGTGTGTGTGTGCGTGTGTGTGTGTGTGCATGTGTTTGCATGTGTGTGTGTTTGCATGTTGGTGTGTGACTAGTCATTGTGTGGTTGATGTTAGCAATAAATCTGAGGGAAAAAGGAGGGGGGTAGGGGTGCAGATCTTACTCTGAGGGAGAAGGAGAGACAAGGACAACCTCTGCAGACAGACACAGGGCCAAGATTGGCTGGCTGTAGGGGGATCCTGCAGACACAGGGACAGGCTTGGCTGGCTACTGGGGGATCATGCAGACACATGGCCAGGATTGGCTGGTTGCTGGGGGATCCCACAGATACAGGGCCAAGATTGGCCGGTTGTAGACACAGCTCGGCATGTTCCCATGGTAACTGAAGAGTTGTTTCGGTTTGTGTCTCAGGCCTGCAAGAGGGTGAGGGTTAGGGTCTATATTTGTTACCCTCTCCCTTTCTCTGGCTAATTCTCCTCTCCGCTCTCTTTTCTTTCTCGTCCCCTTCTCCCTCTCATTCTATCACCCTCTCTCTCTGCCTCTCTCCCCTGCTCTACTTCTCTCTCTCTCCTCTGCGCTCCTTATTTAGTTTCTCTCTCTGTTTGGATTGGTGATGTGTTTTGCATGGAAACGGTTGGTAAGGAGTTTAAATGGAACCACAGTGTTAAACCATAATAGAGAACACAGTCGTCTAGGAAACCTAGTTACCCTGTTGACTTCCCCATCACCACTTTAGGCGTCATGGTAACAGGACTGTTCAGTTGTTTAAGTGGTTACATGCTGCATATTGCTATTGTGTGTTGGTGTTGTTTGTTGTTATTGTGTGTTGTTATTGTTGATTTTATTGTGTTTTGAATGTGTCTAGTGTTAGAACAGTGCCTACCTTGTTCTTTGGTGACGTGACAACATCATCGATCATTTAAGTGCCCTGTCTGTGTGTGTGCGTGTATGTGTGTGTGTGTGTGTGTGTGGTGGGTGTGTGTGTGTGTGTTTTGTGTGTGTGCGTGTGTGTGTGTTTGTGGTGTGTGTGTGTGTATGTGTGTGTGGTGTGTGTGTGTGTGTGTGGAGGGCGAGTAGGGGTGTTTTGTTACTGTCGATCATAATTCTGTGGGTGCTGGAGGAAGAAACTGTGTGTGTGTGTGGGTGGAGCGGGGGATGGTTGCTCAAGCTACATCTGTGATCTCTGTTAAGTGTTGTATACTTAAACCTTAAAGTCAACTTAATATTGTATTGGTCAGCCATTCAAAAGTAGCCAAATAATTACAATAGTGTTTAAATGAGTAGACATCAATGTGAGTGCAAAGCATGGCTGAGGGTCACAGTGATGTGAATGTGTTGAAAAGGTGCAAACCGAAAAGCTAACCAAACCAAATGCAACCCGGTGTGGTGGACCAAGTCTGTGAAGAGAAGAGGCTGACGTCAAGCAGTGCCACAGCCAATCAAGGCTCCTAAACCCTCGTGTCCAGGTGGACCATGTCATTCTTAACCCCATCCATAGGGTTAGCAGTGAGTTTGAAAGTACCCCCGCAACAAGGAAAAAAAATAAGGCTTACTGCAAAAGTCGAATGGTTTAAGTCTAAACGAATTGCGAAACAAAATAGGATGAATATTTAGATTTCTAGTAATTTTTGCAATTACTATGACAGCAAACCAGTTAAATTATCCTGCGATGAAAGCGACAACATCAGTTGAAGATCATGATCTTTTCAAATGTATATTAGTGGACAATGTGGGACTTATCAATCAACTGACCGCCATTAAAATGACGTCATGCAAATTCAGCACCATGGACAGGGATGGGCGCGACAACACGCAGGGTCGATTCCAAATGTCCCACGTAATTTCCAAGTTTGATGAAATAACAGTGGGTGTCTGAAAGGTTAGTTTTTGGAAAGCCTTTAATTTTTGTTGCATTTGTTGCATAAGTTGTGACTCGGTGCATAACCCAGTCTTTTGACACGTGTAGCATACCATAGCATTGTGCAAAAATACATTTAGTGTTAGTTAGTTAGTTTGGTGTAGTTTAGTCTGGCCACTACTCCCAGAGTGGCCGCAGCCAAAATTCAATGTGGTAGGGGCATGATTAATTATTTGAGAAAAATTATTCAGATTATCATAACTGCATGTATGAGTGAACACTAGAATACGAACTCTATTGCCGTAGGTTCTGTGCACTGTCTAGGTTAATTTATAATAGAGAGTAAGAGTAAACCTGTCAACACAATTTGTGCCGCTCGTTTGCTTTTCCAAGTAACAAATGGTGATTGATTCTTCTATGAAATATTTAAACAGTGACAGAAACCTACGCTTATTATTATTATTATCATTATTAATAATAATAATGATAATAATAATAATAGATATCCAGTAGATGTCGCTTTAACTCCATCAAAGGGTCTCTGTTTTAGCCTCACTCACTGACGTCATCCTCGTCTACCAACTATTTTACTTATTAAATACCCTGGCATTATGTTTTTGTGCATTTGAAAATGTGAATTTTTTTTATTAAACCTCGATATACGTTTATACTACGTTTCAAACTAAGATTTAGAGCATAAAAATATGAAATAAAACCAATTGTATGTACTATAAAGAACCGAAAAGAAACACCCAGAGTGGCCGTAGCCTAAATTCAATATGGTAGGGGCATGATTACTTATTTAAGAAAAATCATTCAGATTATCATAACTGCATCTATGAGTGAACACTAGAATGCGAATTATATTGCCGAAGGTACTGTGCACTGTCTAGGTTCATTGATCAAGGATTTTAAACACGGTTTGTGGTATCGGAGTCAATTTTCATAAAAGGTATATAGCCTAAATGCCGTTGCCGTTATTCTAGCTGTCTGTGAGCCAGTGAAGAGTTAACAGTTCACGGATAGTAGCTGTTCCCCGCCTCCTCCCCCGCAACTCAGACCGATATAAACAAACCCGTTTGCAGACCGTTTACAGTACGTCTGCTTTCTTCCCGTGTCCTCATCCATTACCCACACAGACAGAGAGATGGCACAGAGTGACAGTCAGAGATTGACGTTCCCCGAAATAATAGAATTGAACGTGGGCGGACAGGTGTATGTAACCCAACGTGAGACTTTGATTGCAGTTCCAAACTCTCTACTTTGGACAAGTTTTACTCAGAGGAACCCTGGCGACCTTCCTAAGGATAGCAAAGGGCGCTACTTCTTTGACCGGGATGGTTTTCTGTTCCGTTATATTTTGGATTATTTACGGGACTTAAACCTTGTTTTGCCAGAATTTTTTAAAGAACGGAGTAGGCTTCAGAAAGAGGCAGACTTCTTTCAGCTTCAAGAACTCTCAAAGCGCCTCAGACCTTTTATTAAAGACCACTCTGTCAGTGAAGAGACAGTCGATCCAGAGGAGACTGCGCTTGCTAGTGCGCTCAGCTGTGCCAGTTTAACCACAGTTGAAGGATCGCGCCACGCGTCAGCCATGAGTAGCCCAGTTACAAGTAGCCCAGTTACTACTCCGCGCTCTCTAATTCCAAGCAAGTCTGGCTATATTACCATCGGCTACAGGGGCTCCTACACTATTGGAAGGGATATCCAAACGGATGCCAAGTTTCGAAGGGTTGCAAGGATAACGGTTTGCAGTAAGACGTCATTGGCAAAAGAGGTTTTTGGTGACACTCTAAATGAAAGTCGGGACCCTGACCGACCCCCAGAAAGATATACTTCCAGGTATTACCTCAAATACAACTTTCTTGAACAGGCGTTCGACAGATTGGCGGAAGTCGGTTTCCGCATGGTAGCTTGCAACTCCACCGGTACGTGCGCGTACACAAGCAACGACCCAAACGAAGATAAAATCTGGACCAGTTACACCGAGTATGTGTTTTCAAGAGAGTGACCGTTGCATGCTTTTTAATATGTGACGTGTCAAGCAGGAGTTAGGCTTTGACCCTTTAAATTGAGTATCCTTTAAAAAGGTAAGATTTACGCATACAAAAGGACCAGGTAGGATTACATGGTGACAGATAAGGAAGCCAGTGGCCTACAGTGAAGGAAGTCATCTAGCTAAAGTTCAATGCATTGTGAGGACGTATTACCCGTTTGTTTTATGCTAACTATCCACCCGTTTGTAAAGTAGATCACAGTTAGAATGAGTGACTAATAGTGGTGCTACACTAAATATTCCACGGACATAAGATCACCTTTTGTAAAAAAACAACAACAAAAAAACCAAATCCACCTAGGCCCATCCATTCATCTTTTGTTTTTTATTGCTCTCATTCTAAGCCTATACGTTCTATATATTAGATAGATGTAGGCTATATAATCTATATTTGTATATTGTAAATTAATGTGACGCTTGACTTTAGCTTGTATTTTTAACGACTAGCCAAATAGATATGGGCAATGATGTCTATATTTTGCAGTAATCTAATCGTTCACCAGTTACGAAACCATAGCCGAAGTGAATGTTTTTATACAGTCCATTCCACACATTTTGTCTTGGGGGGTGGGTAAAGAAAACAACAAGAAAATGACAAGCGAAGCATTGAGTCCTCAAGATTTCATGTTGTGTAAAAACGATTTTGCTTATTGTTGCTTTTATTTTGTGACCTACTACTAGCTCTTGAGTCGAACAGCAATAAGCTGTTATTTTCTAACTATGTTTAAACTGCTGTATAAATGTTACTTTTGTGTTGCACAATCTTTAACAAAATAAAACCTATGTTTAAATGAAATTTTATTCCCTGCCGTGTCCCTATCATGAATGGCATTTGTTGCATGCGTTGCCGTTTACCTGGCATATGCTTTACATTGCATCCCCCCCTCCCTTTATGAACAAAGTAGGAAGTCTACTTCTTACTTACATTTTTATGAGTAATAACACCAAATTTAGTTATGTATTGAACGTCAGTTTTCTTGGTAAACATAGCAGCCATAGAGAGCTCTCCATTCATACATTACAAAAATACTGTTGCTGATAATGTGGTTAATCACAACTCTTCACAAACACTCACACACAGAGAGAGAGAGAGAGAGAGAAAGAGAGAGAGAGAGAGAGCACTTTAAAAACACCGGTAGTTACAGAATAGTTATTTTGCTGGTTAACCTCATATTAGACTCCTAACTTGTATGACCTGACTGATGTTGGCACACACACCACATTGAGGAAACGCAGCAGTTAATGTGGCACTCACCACACAAACATTACATTCTTTCAATTTAAGTACTGTGGGTTCCAATCCCACATCACCTTCCTATTTCACATGGTTCAACCAACCAAAATCAAAATCGATGTTGACCCAGTGATGTTCACAATGTAAAAAAAGAAGACTTTCTTCAATCCCTCTGCAGTGTGTGGGCCCCCTCAAGTCACAGGAATGCACAGTGTGCTTTAGAAGTACATTTTTAAATGTACAATATGTTTGCACGTCTAAGGCAGGTTGCTTGTCTTATAAAGGAAAGACAGAGTAACATGTTGCAGCTGCTTAGTGTTGAGGCATGCAGAAGGTGATCCACCACTGCACGCCGGAGGCACCACTATCTGTTCTAAAAAAAGCTTCCCAAAAAAAGTAGGCGTGTCCTTTATCAGGTTTATGCATGTCTGTTGTGCACCTGCATCTGTCGAATCTAGTTAACTTTCATCCGTTCTTTATGTTGCGGAAATACTTATTTATTAGCTAAATGTATCTAATCTCTTGTGCATACACACACACAGACACACACACACATACACACACACACATTTATTCAAGTCACACATCTGATGTCATCTGATGCAGCCATCTGGAGAGGAAGGGGAAAAGATGGTCTTCCTCTTGTCGCCTTTGGTGTCATCTGCCAACACACACAAAATAAATGTGTTGCTTTCTCTCTGTCTGCAACTTTAACAAGGGGCAATGAAAATCTAAAAAGGTAACATACAATCTAAATAGCTGAACATCACAATATCGTAGTTAACCTTCTTCCTGTTCTCATGTTCTTCTAATTTGCACTAAAAAGAAAAGAGCAGTTGTGTTGCTTAAAAGGGAACTATGCAATTGAAGTAGTTAAAATATGGGTTTATAGAAACTCTGAATGCTGTGTAAAAAACATTTTCTAAACACCTATTATGTTTTCATAGAGAAGTTAGTCTGACCTTTTTGAAAGACAAAGCTCTAAGGGTTGGGGTTTGGTTTACAGCGTGACATATTGACTAATGTGAGATTTAACACATCTCCCAACACAACCCCTGGAACAGTTTCAATTTGTTTGCACACTTAGCGACAGTTTCCCAAGTGGATTGCTGCCTGCAGTGATCTACGCAATATATCCAGACAAAGAACTACTACGTTGTACGTTGAATGGATTTTTCTGTCTGCAGCCGGACTAACTTCCCCTTTAAATGGCAATTTGTTAAGCCAAAACAAGCACACAGCTTACATTGTCTCACATCCAATAGATTCAAACTGATGGGGGCCAAGTCAACATGACAGCAGGAGCCTTGCAGGATTGATTTTTTTTTATACATGGGATCATGTCATTGATTGACCCAGATTCCCCTCTGGGGGGGGTCGAAACAACTCGTTCCATCGTTATGAGATCCTCTTGATAAGTACGTGTTGATGCTCCTGCCAGGATTCCAGCAGCGATTTATCTAGTTTGCAATGGCCATGCTTTGAAGGGTGTTGCACAGGGGGGGAAGTAGCTTTCACTGAAATTCCATGGAGCGCGGTCCCTTTCAGCCCTCCCTCTTCCTTCTGTGGAGAATGTAGCTTTCAAAAGAGGAAGCTGATTGTGCTGATACGGAACATGAAACAAGGTTATAGACGAGTTCAGCCAACCTGCTGAGTTGAAACCAACCATTGCTACTGACTCCTGTTGTGCCATACAGCTGTTCAAACCAGATATAAACATTCTCTCTCTTGCATGCGCGTTCTATCGCTCTTTCGCTCGCTCAGTCTTTCTCTCTTTCTTGCTCCCTCTCAGACACCCACACACTTGCAAACAAACAAACGCACATACACACAGAGACACACACACACATTCATATCATCTACACAAAGGCATCTACCCATATCCTGATAGACAATTTATTTCTGTATCAATGCACCCAATCTTTTTAATCTTTATTTTAACATTTTCACCATTATGTGAGGACGAGGCTGACACAATATACAAATGGCAATGTGGCTTGGTTAAGACCAGCTATTTAAAAAAAGTTTTTCATGCGTAACTTTTGATGAAATTCAATGAGTTCATTCACCCTGCAGTAACAAAGTCCAATAACTGTCAAATGTATTCAGTTCCATTTCCATCCAGATTGACTTTTTGAGAGGAATTTATCCCAGGGTCTACAAAGACAAATGCCAGAAAGCACAATATGAGGCTAGGTTTATGAAACGACAATAGAAAATACCCCAAGGCTTCTCATGTTTTCTCTTCACCATTAATTCGCCATCACCCAGAAAATGGTTGTCTACCTCAGGTTCAATAGCATGACCAAATAAATTTTCTCTGCCGCAAGGAAATGAGAGGAAATATCCCTTGTAATTACCCTTGTCTGAACTCCCTTTCCTTTAGCACGATGCTATTAATACCCTCCGTGAACAATAATTTGAGCGGCATGCTTGACTCCACGATGTTTCACCGAAAATAAATCGGGTGTTGGGATCCGTTTCTTGCTGCAAATTGGTTTAGGAACCTTATGTTCATGTGATCTGGAATGTGACGTGCGTTTCCCTCATAAAGGCTTGAACGAAGTGCACTTTGTGGATTTGGCTTCTTTCAAAAGCTGTGCTGTATCGTTCCATGGAAACCAAGGAATGTGATTAGATTAGAGCGTCTTGCCGTAAGTAATATCTGCTTGCATAGTTCACGGTGAGGGACTCCAGCTAGAGAAGAGCAAACAAGACGCTGAATTACAGGGTCCAATCCATTCCTTGGCATTCCACTGGTGCCTGGCCTCAAAGCAAACACTGCTCCATCTACACAAACACACAGACTAATGCTTAGAAGTCATATAATATTGAGGCTCTCGAGAAAAGTGCCTTATTGCATATTCGGTTCAGGCCACGGATAGACAAGAACATATCTCGTGACACGAGGAATCTTTTTTTGGGACGATAAGATTGACGTTCTTGGAAACCGCTGTGGAAACTCAGGCTTGTCTTCTATAGATGAGCTAATAATGTGAATCACAGAGCTCATTACAGATCAGCATGAAAGATAACAGCAAATGCGCTGGGATCCTATTGCAAGTATTTATAACATATCAGCAAGTCTAATCAGCGTCTTTGAGTGTTTTGAAAAGCGCTTTATAAATTTAATGTATTATTATTATTATTATTATTATTATTATAATGGAATCGTGCTTTTTTTTACATTTATAAAATATATCAGCAGAAACGTGGAGCCAATGAAAATAACACTTTACTTTACTTTGAATTCCATATGGCTAAGAAAGCTTCAGTAAAGGATTGTGTTGTCATCTATTTAAGTTTAGCTGAAGACATGGTGTTGAAATATGATGTAAATGTTGTTAATGCAAACTTTTAATATTGAAATACAGCCGACCAATGCCAAGCTGATGATTTGACGATGCTGCAAACCCCTTTTCAAAGAGCGCCAAGAATTACTTGGTAACATATAAAACATATCAATCTGCTTAGTGCCTTATTCACAATGTTCTCTCACTGGATTTGCTTGCCAACTAACCTGCCATGCAACAAGCTTGTGCAAACCTTTTTGTTTTCTTGTTACTACCATTTGCAAGGGGCCAGAGCTTCCTGCAGCCATTGATGGCTATAGAAGATAAGGATACCAGTGATATTGTTTGTTCAATCATCTTACTCATATCAAGTCTCAGATAGGAGCTCCTTTTTGTGAGTGTGTGCTTTCATGCACCATTGTATATGTGTGTGAGTCTATGTCTACAAGGGTATTTGCAAGCTTGCACATTGTTGGATATTTGTGTGTGTGTGTGTGTGTGTGTGTGTGTGTGTGTGTGTGTGTGAGAGTGTGTGTGTGTGTGTGTGTGTGTGTGTGTTGTTTTTTGTACTGTTTCCCTTCTGTGGGTTTATTTATTTAGTGTTGAGACGGTCATTCAGAATGGTGAGCGGTAAATGGTATATATGTTTACCCCAGAACTCACACATCCTCTTTTGCAAGCCCTTCCTCAAAGACAGCAGACCGATTTAAATAGTGCAGGCGGGTGACAAAAGTTACACTTTTAGCCACCTTCGCATTGGTTGCAACATGTATGAAGAGACCCTTAAAATAATAAAACCTACAATACACTTTTTAATGTAAGAGAGTTAGAATGCCATTTGTTGTGAAAAATATATAATTTAAACAGATATTTTAATAAATTTTTTAATTCAAGAACATTTATTTTCAAGAACACTTTCTTTTAATTAAAATTAAAATAAATAAATAAATAAAAAAACTAAACCCAACAGAGAGTGCCTCTGTTCAATACAACAGAGGAAATGGCAGGAAATGAAAGCTACAACACTGAAAGTCAGGCCCCTATCCCAGCTACACACTTATACACCCAAACGCAAACCTTTTCTGGGGAGACTGTAAGCACCCATACGATGTCTTCCTGCATCACAAAGGTTAATACAGATCAAACCCACCCAACACATAAGAGGGCACATCCATCTGTGTCAACAGCACAGCTTTCCCCTCTCACAGCCTCTCTGGGTCCTTCTCTCAAATCCCTTTATCTTTCCTGAGTATCTCATAACCCTCCCTCTCTCTCTAGATCGCACTCTTGGCATTGCACGCTTTTTCCTCGTCTTCTTCATCATCTTCCTTCTAACGCTCTTTCTCCCACCATCCCTTCGTCTAAGTGGGTTTTGAGGATCGGACCGGCAATGGAAAAGGGGGTGGAGGAGAGGAGAGTGTGGTGTGGTGGGGTGAATGGCGGGTAAATGTCGCCCACCCTCCGCTGTGTGTGTTTTGTGCCGGTGCCCAGTGGCAGTCCGGAGACCGAGCGGGGCGGCGCCCGGTGAGGCAGCTGAGCCCTGGGCACAGCCCCGTAAAGCCAGCCCTTAAAAAGGCCGCCGGCATCAATCAACCGCAGGGAACAGAGGGATGGAAAAAGAGCGACGGAGGGAGAGGAAGAGAGGCGAGTATCCTACTCCCTGGCTGTGCCGCCTTTCAGTGGCATCCTCTCAGGTCCCTTTGAAAAGGCCAAGACACCGAAGGAGCTGAGCCAATTCTGACTTCACTGTCTCAATATCCTCCTTTTGCATCCTCAAAGGGTGCCTGCTAGAGTGTGAGCGCGTGTGCGATTGAATATGTGTGTGTGTGCGTGTGTGTGTCTGTGTGTGTGTGTTTGTTTGTGTGAAGGTGTGCGCGTGTTCCAGTGGCTTTTTGATGTCTGTTTGATTTGCATTTTAGTTTAAGACTGCATGGCCAGTGTCATCCTGTGAAGTGATGCTCTAAGTGCACTCTAATTTGAAGGCGCTCCTCTTTCATATTCATGATAGGATTTGTCCAAACGCCTTAATGATTACCCATTACTGCCAGATTCTCTAAGGTGACTGAGGGGAGAGCTCCATAGTCTCAAGCAAAAGTTCAAAAGTAATGGTGAAAGTGTAGTCCTTATACAGTGCTAGGGGTTGTCAGAATTAATTATTAACGAGAAGGCAAGTTGGCAAAACAGAGGTGCAATGGGCCGCATGGCCGAAAGTGAAATAGGTCAGCATGACCCACTGTCTCCCTCCCTCTCACCTGCCTGCCTTCTTGAAAGTGAAATAGGTCAGCATTACCCACAGTCTCCCCACCTCTCACCTGCCTGCCTTCTTGTCCACTGACCATCTGAATCTCCGCCTACCTACCCATCAATCTGACTACCTGCCCGTCTTTCCAACTGGCTGCCCACCGTTTTGTCTGTGTGTCTGGTCTGCTGGTCTCCTGCCGGCTCACCGCTCCAGCCTTTGAGCGGTCTGGAGAACGTTTCCGTCGCCCGTGATATCCCTCAGCGAGGAGACACTCTCCAGACACCGCCATTCCGGCGACACGCCCACTTCCCTCTCCTTGCATCCTGTGTCCCCACAGATAACATTCCCCCCCTCATTTTCCAACTGGTCCCTGAGCCAAGCCATCTGCGGAGCGGTGTTACCGTGGCAACGGGGGATGGATGGACATTGAGACAGAGCCTGTCCACACAATTCTGTCCACACTCCTCATCTGCAGTTCTTGGCTGAAATATGTGGGCTGACGAAGGGAGCGTGCCACCAGACTTGATGTGGGTGCTCTCCCAGGTACTCTGTGACTTAGCTTGAAATGCCAGATGGACGGGTACTGAAGCTGTTGTACAGTGTTTGTAGGCAGTATTGGACAAGGTCGTCTCTTTTTGGCCGCATTTTGCCTTTAAGACTACTTGTGTCCCTCTATCATCAGGAATTATTTTAATCTGCAATCAGTTGCTCCTTTCCGCGTGGGTTGGTCTATATTTCTCAGTTGAATCTGTGATTGCACTGCTGCGTGCGTGCGTGCGTGCATGGTGTGTGTGCAAGTGTGAGCGTACTTGCGTGCATGTGTGTGCGTGTGCGTGTGTGTGTGTGTGCGTGTGTGTGTGTGTGTGTTGGTGCATGCCAAATGTCTGTTGATTAAAATGTATCAGAAATGAAATCATGTTCCAGGGATTTTTCTTATATGTCTTCTCTGCTCCTGCTGGTAACCTCCCACCCACACATACATGTGTTTTTCCCCCTGGTTTCATGTTTCCTGTTTACTAGCACTGCTGTCTAATGTGTTTAAGTTCAGACAAGGCCTACTCATGTCTGGATAGTCGCTCACTGATACGGTCACGCAAAGGTCACACACACACACACACACACACACACACACACACACACACACACACACACACACACACACACACACACACACACACACACACACACACACACACAAATCACAAAGATACAAAAA
>JAVQJS010024967.1:0-13628 GCA_036024795.1 Galaxias rostratus | reverse complement strand
CTATACTACATTGTAAACAATAAAGTTAACTAATAATGTGTGTATCAATTTACTAATAAAATGTATACTGAATGTATTAAATATCTTACCTTCTCCCCTTTAGGACCAGGTTCACCCTGAGAGTTTACAGACAGAAGGGAGTGAAACTTTATTAAATAATTTAAAAAGCAAAGAGACAACAGAACGTTTTAGACTCATAACTACTTTGACTTACTGGGATGCCTTTGGGACCTCGCTGACCCTGAAACGCAATTTCAATCAGTAAAAAAAAAGAATAGTAGCCATTTTAGTGTACACTCACAAAAATCCACTTTGCTAATTTCAGAGCCATTCTGATGTTATATCAACATTTCTTGAAAAAAAATTAAAAATCCAAACGAATCAGGATTCTAAACGAAGGTAATTATGTTTGACTGCAACCCCCTCCAGTCTCTCTCTCTCCCTCTCTCTCACCCCTCTCTCCAACTAACCAATTGTTCAAACCCGGTGGCAGGTTGAGTAATGAACTTTGGTCAAAGACAACATTGAACACGTCCAACAGACCCAACTGCAGGTGACCCTGGAGCTTAAGTGTTCTAAAGATACAACGAGGAGAAAAAATAACCCATTGCGATACATTATCCAGACTACCCGTCCAAGCACTTTTAAATACACCCCAACCTTTTTCAGGAAAGGGAGAGAGGAGAAGGGAAAAAGCTCATTATGCTACCATTAATCAACATTCAACATTACATTGAACATTATCCATCCCTCTTGGCCCTCTCAGACAGATGTGCCCTTTGTATTGGCCCTGAACTGCAGCTTGTGAGGGTCTATGTGAAGAAATCACCCCAGACATGTTTGGAGTTGGAAAAGAAGAACCCACGCTTATAAAATTAATCCCCACATTAGAAATCTCTAAGTCTTACCAACTGCCATTTAAAACAGAGGCTCCAAAACCTTTAAAATCACCATCTGAACTGATAAAAACGAGTGTGTAGACATCCATCCTATCGTCCAAGAAAAATACAAAAGGAAAAGAGGTTTTACTGGAACTTTATAGCTGTGAAAAAAAGAGAAATGAAATCTACCAGAAAAGTACTGAAATGAAGGATAGATTCAGACTCCCTGGTGAAGGATTTTACAGGTCTTTTTCGGTCAGAGAGGGAGAGGTGATTTTGGGGCCGGATTCAAATGTCTTTGTGCTTCATTCATCCAGAAGAAAAGTTCAGGGCCAGTAAGGATTCATATGGTTCTACAAAGAGTTCAGGACAGTTCTGGGAATTTTGTCCTCGGCAACAAACAAAACAGTATATCGTAATATACTTTAGAAAAGGATCATAAAATATCAAACAAAACTAAATTGAAAAATATGAAAAGGTAGTGTTTAGAGGAAAATGTTTGTTGCATTAGAAAGGCGTAACAAAATTGAGATCTGCGCCACCCAGCGTTTAGCTTTTAGCCTTGATTAAACATATAGCAACTCATTTGTAATTATAACATGCTCCATCCAAGTTCCTCCAGGGCCAGAATGGCACTAAAATGGCAACCCACGGTTATCCCATTACTGTTCACATACATTTAGAACGCTGCTGTTTTCTCTGGAAATGAATGTCACCCTGCTAAGAGACAAGCATAAACGATCTAGACTTTCTTGATACTTTCATAACTAAAATAGCTAAAGGCATGTTTATGTTATTGCATGTCAGTTTATGTTTTGTTTTCATACCAAGGCGGTTTTACCCTGTGGAGATTGTGTGGGTGGTAAAGGAATAGTTCACTATTTTTGATGGCTTGAGTCAGAACCAAAAGAGCTAAGCTAACATGCAGAGGCTTCAAGTCAAGCTGTTATCATTGTAGCTAAATGGAGAAACGTAATTACTCAAAGTCAGCGCAGAGGATTGAGAAATTAGTAAAGAAATTGTGAACTGTTCCTATAAATGAAGATAAACACAGGACGTTCACTGAGAGAATGCTTACCGAGTCTCCCTTCATGCCATTGTGTCCCTGCGTGGACAATAAACAGGTAGTTAAACAATCAAAGCAATTTCTAAACCGACACTTGATTTTCTTACACAAACTTACTAGCGATATCAATAACATTATTACCTTCATCCTCTAATAACTCTAGTGACATTTATTGAGATGCTATTACGATAATGACCACAATCATAATTAACTTAATCATCATCATCATCATCACAAGGAGGTGGATTCTGGACACTGGAGGAGCTCAATTACAGAATAATTTCACATGGGTTATGAGGGAGGCAAAACTCACAGATTTGCCATCCAGACCAATAGGACCCTGAAAAAGAAAAAGGAGACATTTAAGTCAATAGTGGTCGGTGAGCAAATTGCTTGTGGTGTGTTATAATCGCTGCAGTGAGTATGACTGCGACTGCATGTGAGATGGGCAAAAACAGGTAATTTAAGGTCAGGAGTCAACGGTCAGGGTTATGTGAATAGGAAGTGCATAGTAGCTGGTCTGTGTTGGGATGCAGCTGGTCCTGGGAAAAGGGAAACCGCTGTTTAGATTTGTCTGGTTGCTCCATGTGTTAGTCAGCCAGGGATCTAGAAATATACGGGAGCTCAGGCCAACCAAAAGGAATCCCATAAGGTTGACAGAGCCAGACTAAGAACAGAGCAGTGATGTAGTCGTTCGGTTTCCAAATCCTACGTTTCATAGGATTTAGGTTCTACCCAGCAGCAACCAAAAGGTGTCCCCTTTAGTAAGTCTGACAGTTGGTGTCTGAACACATACTAATGCTAGGCAAACTCTCCATCACTGTATAGATATATATATCCATATCATCTATGTAAACTGGTTTGATGAGAAAACATTAAATGCAACAGCAAAGCCAACGAACCACGTTGCAGGTCGGAGGCAACACAAACAAAATGTTTGCCAAAGGCCAGAAGCTTTACGGTCAATGGTCAGAAGGTGGAGCAAGAGAGCGCTTTCTTTTTTTACAACACCTTCGCACAGCCAACCTTTCTCTGGGCATACAGATAAGATCTACATAAATGTTCAGTAAAAGACTATGTTACAAAAGCTCAAGGGGTTCTGCGGTTTGCTAGAGCAGGGTATTGCAATCGTTGAGAAAAACGTACAGACTTGAACGGTTCATTTACTTAAATAATAATAATAATAATAATACATTATATGTATAAAGCGCTTTTCAAAACACTCAAAGACGCTGAGGGTTAGGGACCAAACCCTCAAGAGTGACAGGGTTTAAAACAAAACCTAAGTCCCTGACCACCACACAGGAGCAGTGAGAATGATGGCAAACAAATGTATGTTAGATCCAACTGTTCTCCAACTCATCTCCATATATTAGCTGACCACCTAGACCATAGACTAGCAGGAACAATAATTAAAAAGTGAAACATATTTTCTTCATATGTCTTCTTTGATTTTTTTTCTCTCCAAATACTAGACCCGTTTGGCCAAACTGCATTGCTTGTCTAGGTGTTAACTTTATAACAGCCCACTTATGGAATCTAAGGCAAACAACGGATAACAGGATCTTAACGAGAAGGCCACTCCATTAGTAGCGTTATACTGGTGACTAAGCGGCACAACGGCCTTCTTACCGGGAAGCCTGGAAATCCTCTAGTTCCTGGCTGTCCCTGAAGAGAAGCAGAAACAGAAAGAGTTATGTTTTTACTTTGGGACCATTAACATGGAAATCTGCTTTAAGAGGTTAAAGTTGCTAGAGCACTGGTTCTTAACCTTGTTGGAGGTACTCAACCCAGCAAGTTTAATACGCGCATTCACCGAACACTTTGTACTGAACGGACACAATGTGTATCTTGACCTTCCCCAAACCCTGAGACTGACTCACCGAACCCTTGGGGTTCGATCTAGCCCAGGTTCAGAACAACTGTACTAGAGAAAGTTTATCTGTTGGAGATTATTTTGACGGCCCCTACTGTTTGCTTAGTGAACTGATCTTCCCTACCGTTGCAAAAAAAGACAGACATTGCTTGTGGTCACTGCATATCACTAGCATGAACCACCATACTCCGGGAATGGACCTTCCTGATTTAGCGATGCACATCCATGTGCCACAAAGCCATTTGTCACAGTTTCACGGTATATCGTCCCTGCCGTTAATTATTGAGACTTCAAGAAAATTGATCTGGACCGCAATAAAATTATTTTAAACAGACACTGCAATGTGCTCTGTTGAAGACATTTATTGATAACCTGTTAATACTAAAAACTGCCAATAGTGCGTAGTTGTGAGGGGGTAGTTATGAGTAGAGCAGAGACAAACAAAGACCAAATTACAAATAGTGGGTGAGCTTGGTTAATAAAACTGATAGCATATTATGGAAGCAAAACAGGTTATTTTGAGGCTTTGAATGAACAGGACCTCATAATAGCTGTCTGTTTTGGAAAAACATTGTAAAACAGCAAAGGAGAAGCGTGCATTACATAACTCATAGGAGATGTGGATCTTTGATAATAAAAAGAAGGACACATATGGAACATTTCAGATCGGTCAATTGGGTCTAATCAACATACGTTAATACAGAAGAACTGTATTAAAAAGGGTTTTATTGCAACACTCCCTATGGACTTCATTACATTGTTCTTATATTTATTCCAGTACTTCACCGTCTTTTTAGGCTGTATGTAATACGTGACAGTCTACAGATATCTAAAAGTAAATCTCATAAATAAAAAAACATATGCTCTTACAATGCATTTAGAAACCAATTATATCATATTCCCATTCATAACTGAATGTGCTGTGACACCAGCTTGCTTAAGATGTCATATCCTCCCAATGTATTCTCTCTTCATTCTCTCCGGCCAAATCACTCCCCCCTTTTGTTCTGACTAAGGTCAAGACGAGTAGTTCACATCGACCTCACCTGCTGTGGGAAATCCCCCCTCCCCTCCCCCATTCCCGGTTTTGACTGACTTTCAGGGTTCAAGGAGCTAACTCCTACTTAGCTTGACTTCCTTTGACCTGTCATTCATTGTTGCCACGCAGTTGCTTCCGTCTTGGTCGGTGAAGAAAAAAGAAAAGAAGATTGACCTTGAAGATCTCTATCAGCATGCTGTTATCACGTAATGTGAATCACACAGGGGGTTAGCACATGAAAAACAGCATAATGTGCAAAGACGGATAACGGGCTCCAGATGACAAAAAATAAACCATTTATTTTCCTAAATAAATGGACTGAATACAGTTCTGGCACCTGTTCTTAAAGGTATGTTTAACTATTTTGGATGTTTAAACTTTATGAAACTTTCTGGAATAGTCAGGAAAACTCTGGGAACTGTAAAAATAGGTGTCCTGTGCTACAGTCCAAAACATACAAAGAAATGCAATGACACCTCACTCCGTCCGGAACCGCTCAGCTGCCATGTGTTGCCAAACCTACAACTCTATAACAATCCTCAAATATTTCATGACAATCTACTGTGTAACGTTCTCATTCTTCCATCCCCATTGCTGGGAACCAAAGTCAACAACTGCTATTGAGAGCTCGGACATCCATCTTGGCCAGAAGACGCAGCAGTAAAACATTTGAAAAACTTCTATTTATGTCAGAGAGAAAAAATGCCTTTTCAGTGTGTCGATTTTTTGGGGTGGGGATTTTAGTGTAAGAGAGAGAGGCAAAGAAAACTTACAGGAGGTCCTCGTGGCCCAATGATTGACAGGCCTGGTTCTCCCGGCGCTCCCTTTAAAACAGACAGACAAATCGTAAGGAAAAACACAGCCGGCTGGGAAAGCAGCAAAGCAGCAAAGCAACACCATTTTTCAGTTTTTCTTAGGAATCATAAAAAGGAATAAAGAAGTTAGTGGTGTAAGGTAAACATTACACATATATTAGTAAATGCTCAAACGCAAAATGACTGACTGTTTGTCATTTAAACGTGGTGTTTGAATTCATAGAAAAAATGCTACTGACATGACCATAAAATGTTTTGCAAGCTGTAGTATCCATATCTCAAATAGCTGACAAATCACACACATATGATGACAAATTTGCTCATTCGTTTGAGAAAATCTTTGCAAAAATGCAATTTCACATTTCTAGAGCTGCACCCAAAAAATATTTTTGGGGATAAAAAAACAAAACAAAAGGTCAGCCGCGCTGTTATATAAACAGTTGAAAGCCCCTGGGCTCAATCTCTGGCACAGTAAGTGTGTGATTTGCACTGTGTCTGCCGTACTCAATGCAGCCCCACGGAGTCCAAGCCCACAGACTACCACGGCCGGACAGGGCCATCTCAGGTTTCCAGCACTTTTCCTAATTAGCCCCCCTCGTCCCGTGCTCCCACCCCCTCCAACGAAACCCTATCACAAGGACATCTTTGACGGCCTGACCATCCATCAAAACACAGGTGATTTTAAATGTTTCCGAATAGCTGCCTGCATAAGAAAGAGGGAGGGAAGTATTGCTTTCCCACTCTGGTCAGGGTGCGTATGTCACCCAGTAAAGATCATCTAAGAAGGTTGATGGATTGCCTTTCGCTGTTAGAAAAGCAATGTAAAAAGTGAAGAAAAAAAGACTGTTCCGAGGGTGGTGGTGATGGGAGGGGAACAGCTACGACTGTACTAATCCAAACACTCTAGTACTTTGGACAAGTGAAGATCCGGTGGTGAAGCCCTATAAGAAGCACAGATCCCATGTTTGGCATGGATCACTCTCAAATCCTCAGGAACAAATGCAAATCAAGATGAGAACAAAAATACTATGTGCGTAACAAAGCGGAAATACATCAAACCAAGAGCCGTTTAGATTTCAATTTCTTTTATATAAAGTCTCTTCCCTTAAAGCCATCTGCTCTGGCTCTTCTTCTGTCTGTTTATTACCATAACCATCCATCATTCCTTGTCTTTTCTATTCTTGTACAGTTCTAGTATGTAAGTCACTTGGCCCAAAGACTCACTCACAAATCCCCCATAATGCTTTTGTTAAAAAAAAGAAGAGGCCGGCTCTGGAAAAGATAAGTGTTCCTTTCTTAGAGTGTTGGCTCCCTGTCTTAATCCTGTGGTGGATGTCTCCATATTTAATGAAGATCTACCGCCATGCCCTAAGTTAATTAATTCTCTGTTCGGCTAGGCTAAAGACAATCACACACGAGAGAGAGAAAAGTCCTCACGCCGCATTGCTCATAAAAACAATTGGTGTAAGATAAATGTGAGGCAAGACATTGGATTGTTTTGGACAAGAGATCTGCCCAAAAATGACAAAAAAGGCCACTGCTGCATGTCTGGTTCTCCGCTTACTGATTTGGTGGTCAGACATCCATTTCTGTTTTCTCATATGCCGACCCAACTGCAGAGGTTAAAAAAGAACCCTACAGGCAGACGGACCAGGGACCACGCTGTAGCTGTGAGCGAGCTATGGCTACTGATGACACCACTGCCAGGTTACTTTAAAGAAAAGTACCCTGAGTCGTCCCTGCACATCAAGAAATCCTTTGAGGTTTGACAAACAAACCAGGTTTTGATGCTTTTAGTGTGACAGCTAGTGACTACACCCACTACAGCATCACAGTAAAGAATGGTGGACATTATTACTCGATCAACCCTTTCCCTCGCAAACCACCACAGGTTGGTTAGGCAATCTTATCAACAAAGATTTTAAAACGTCAATAACTTACAACATGCACGGACATTTTTGTTTGTCCTGACAGTTATTTACTGGCTAAAATTGACGCCATAATTCTACACTATGAACCACTGAAGTGGTCTGATCATCATTGTATCATAAATATGCCATATCATCAATGATGTGAAAATGACCTAACACCTGAAGACTCTATCCTAATCTTGTTACTTTCTACATTTGTATCAGGAAGTCTTGTACTAAAAAAATTTGGCTCAAATGGACACATATACACTACCATCCTTTGTCACAAAAGAGAGCCTAGGTAATTCAACAAGAGTGGGAAATAGCTTGCAGAAATTGACCCTCACACCTTTTAAAATTCCAGATTCAGTGTCCTTGATATCAAATAAAAATTGGCCCATTGTGCAGTACTTTGAGGCCCTGACACCACCACCCACAGAGTCACAGAACATAGCTATGTCTCCCCAAGTCAAGTCATCCCAAAATTATAGAGACAACCTGTCCTACTATTTCTCAAATAGGTGAGGTAGGATATGATTTGGGATTGGCAAATGTTTGTCGTTCTGAGATAAAAAGCGGGAGATCCTACCTACACTTACCTTCTCCCCTGCATGTCCTCTTAACCCCTGGGATCAGTCACAGCAGACAGTCACATGCAAAGAGGTGTGAGGAGGGGAAGAGAGAGGCACATGAAAAAAGAGAGGAACCAGGGTTAGCGAGGCACAGAGAACACAGATCATGCAGCAATGTAAGAGGCTGTCAATGGGGAATGATAGTGGGAGGGAGGGGGGGGGGGTGGGGTTGGATGGGGGGAAAGGTTGGGAGTTGGCTCTGACTACTTTGGGGAGCTATGGGTTGTCAAGTTGTTGATAGAAACCATGAGGGGAATAGGCTTAAAGTGTAAAAAAAAAAGCAAGGAGAAGCTATGAAAAGTCCCTCACTTCCTTTGAGGAGGCGTTTGAGGACCACATAGTCGTTTAACTTTTTCTATGCGGTGTGAAATATTGAGTGCTCTGTGTGGGTCTCACAGTGGGAGCTGTAGTTTGAAAAGCCCACTGTTGGAGTGGGAATGTTTTGAGAGCCAAAAACTGTCAAGACCAGTGTGCCTGCATTCAGCTCCTAAACAGAAGCCTTGTCTTTAATAAAAAAGAAGAAGAAAAAACGTATAGATTGTGCTAAAACGAGAAGGCTGCGGGCTATATGTTATACATGTGTTGGAGGGCCGAGATGATTTGAAATATTTCCAATATACGCGAGAAAAAAAACAATGACTGCGGGGGAAAAAAATATTGTAAGGATGGTGGATTGATTTACTGTAGACCTTAGCTTAAGCCTGCTTTTCTCATCACCACAAACGTTCACATGATTGTCTCTTGCCAGTTAAAAAATGCAGTTAACAAGAACCTATTGACCTAAATCTTCTACAGAGGCCCCTTGAAATGGCACAAATACCCCAAAACCTGCTTTACTGAGAGAATAAAATATAATATGCTAACATGAATGAAAATAGATTTACATCTATACATCTATTTACAAACATGTTGCTGTGTGCAAACTGAATCTGTGAGGAAAACAATGTGCTTGGGTTGAAGATTTAATACATTTGATCATTTGGAAAGTTAATATGTGTGTGTTTGTATCCAGTTAACTTGAGATCTCTTTAAATCAATAACACTGTAAATTCAACCCCAAATCAAGTTAGGGGAAATAGCGCCTCTCTCATCATACCATAGTATAGTACTCAAACGTAATTTGTGTTTCTTTTGGCTTCAACAGCCCTTTCCTTACGGTCTGTCCACTGTAACTTTATTTACCTGCAACAGACCTCACAGAACGACATCTATATCTTCTATGTGACAAACCACATTTATGCTCACCTCGGTGTGCACCAATTTCATTAAACTTAGCAACGATGAGCGTTTAATGTTAGCTGGTGTGATACCATCATTGGAGCATCACATGAGGTGTTGACTTAGTCTCACAGTTCTAGATTCACAGCATGAGAACCACACGCTGTTCGTTGGTAGTGATGGGCTGTGTAGCACGTTGGAGTTGGTCTAGTGGCCTCTCTATCCCACCCCCCCACGGATCCAGCCCTTCCTAGACACTCTGTGCTTTATTGAAGCCAAAACAAACTTGGTGGGAGGTGACCAGGACGATTTAGGCACTACTTCCAGAAACTGTGAATGGGAGCTATAAAAAACCTTAATGGCTTTCTTTGTGACACATGAGTGATTAATATAAGGTTGTTTGGAAATTGGAATTCTCAGAGGGCAATAGTTGTTGTTTTTTTGATTTCTTAATCTCCACATTAATATGCAAATATGACAAGCTATAACAGTACTCTACCTAAATAATTAAGTGTCCAAATTACTCCTGACGCAGTTGATGCAGTGCGAATTTGCAATTCCTCAATACTAATTCACATCCTGCATCATCATGATTTTTGAGTGGCGTCAAGATATGCTACACATCCCAATATTTCTCCAGCTCAGAGCAAAGCTGGACTGACAATGTGTTTCAAAATAAAGATGCTTGGTTATTAGTGCCTTTCGGAACCAACAGTCATTCAGTTGACATTCAACTGTTTTATTTTATCATTTCTTCTCTTTGACATACTACTCTACTAATCATAGTCAAATTTATCTATATAAAAGTTATCTATTTAATATCTTCATATTACTACGAACTAAACAGAACATTATACACATTCCCAAGTCACTCACCATTCTTCCAGGAATTCCCATTGATCCTTTGTCACCCTAATCAGCAACGTAAAGTTAAGAGGACAATGGTCAACAATAATATAAAAGATCACCTCGACAACTAAAACCCAGCAGTTAAACATTCCCACTCTACAATGTTCAAAATAAATTTGTCATCATGCCGTCTAGACATACGTAAAAAAAAAAAAAAATCATAACCATAAATTGTTGAAAGATATGATTATAAAATTCTGTGAATTTAAGCCATTCAACTTAATTTCGGACTAGAGCCAATCATTACTTAGAGGTAGGTTGTTCTGTGATGGTAATAACGTTTTAACTTTTCTAAAGGCTAACAACTAATTGGCAGGGCAATAAAGACTGTGCCAAAGCTGTCCGGAAAACACGATGGCAGAGGTAAGCCGACTGTACCTTTTAATTATACAATGTCTTATTTCCTTATCTAAACCAACATTTTCTCATAAAAATTTAACAGGGGTTTTGTATACTGTAAATCCTTTATATAAAAGTTTAGATCAGGACATCATTTGTAGAGGAGCTTAAGTTTTACAGTCCATCAAACACAAATACAGAATATGTCAAATTACAGAAAAGCCCCTCTCACTTTTCTCAAGACCCCTTGACCTTTGACCTTTCCCCGTCCATCCATTGTGTCATCTTATCTCAAATGTTTCCAAATGACAATAAACTCCTGTCGCGGCGAAATAACTTCTGAGGTTTTCATTCCTAACGGTTCTGAGCGCATGCCGATCCCCTCCCCCACTGCCCCTCCACTGTAAGCCCACGTGCTGAGTACACCCGAGGCGCCCAGCGATGACAGATATTTGACGACTCACTATGACAACGCGTCATGGAAACAAGCAGGGTGATAAGGTCTCGGGCCCCAAGGGAATGATTCAGTGACAGTGGAGAGGAATGGTGGTTGATTACAAGTGGAAGTAAAAAAGAAAATCCAATTCCAATGACACAATTTCCAAGAAGGATGATATGGTATAATATAATACCATATAATGATAACAATGACAAGCCTTTTTGTGTCATAGGCAATATACAAGGTTTACAATACACAAGGTTCAAGTAAAAAATTAACTGTATTTGCACTTATTGTTTGTAAAAAAAAAAAAGGCCTTTGTTTTGTTTTTTGACCTTTGTTCTTTGTAGCAAACCTTTTAGGGGCCTTTCCTAAGCGACTGCTCTAAATGACTGGCTAATACTGAAGACTCATCCAAAATACTCTAGTTAATACTAAGGACTCATCCAAATGACTCCGGTTAATACTAAGGACTCTTTGAAATGACTCTGGGTAATAGTAAAGACACATCCAGCTCTACGACAGAAAGGGGTTAATTCCATCCACATGTAATATGCTACCTAAATGACTCCAATGTTGAAAACCTTTTTACCTGCAGACACACAAAACCCCTTGTCCCCTCTCTCCCTCGATGGTGCTGTCAATCTCAAGTCTGCTTTTCTGAGTTATAGGGGCTTTGGTAGTCTCAAATTCACTAGTTTTTGCTTAACACACTGCTTAAACCCCCCACAAGTACAACACAGAGTCTCTCTCCGTCTCGCACACACACACACACGCACGCACGCACACGCACGCACACGCACACACACACACACACACACACGCACACACACACAACACATACACACACACAATCTAGTCAAGACGATTTATGCCAGCCTTCAGCTGAATGGAGTGCAGACCTCTCAGGTGTAAAGGAGTAATGAGACTCAGATGGACTACAGGCTGCTGCCCTACACAAACACACGTACACACCCTCACTAGCACACACACACAGGCCAACACTCCAGACAGACCACATCCAAACCAGCTCCCCACACGCTGTTTCTTAAACCTTTAGGACCTCTTAAACCACTTTAGCTATAGTCTCATCAAAGGCAACAGAGAACCAAGTCAAAAGTCCTCGCGGTTTCATGATACAGTAGACATTCTAGACAGGCAATGTTTCTGCACAATCAATTCATTGGATATGGGAGTAGTTTACAATTAGCAGAGTCAGATTACAATTGAATCTAAATACCTGTAGTGACAATACTTTTGCAGTGGTTTACACCACAGCTTGTGTAAACAGGGCCACATTTAAGTTATCTCAAGGCTGTATAAAAACAACGATAATTCATGGAAAAACAATGTCTAAATGGTCCATTCATCACACAAATGCAGTTTCACTTTTTTGTTTGAAAGAAATATAAAATGGTGTAACCACATTCTATAAAAATCTTTGATTTGAATTGCAGACAGGTCACTTTGCCAAAAACCACATCCTTCCTCTCTGTTTCAAGAGTGACCACGCGTGATTCATTTTACAACACGTTGACAGGTGTAATCAATCAAACAGACCAAGCGGGATCAAACTCTGACTTTGACAAAAACCTGTCAGCTAATCAGTGTTTCAGATCGGACTGTTTTATGGACTTGTAATACAAGTGAGCTTGTCAGAACCTGAAGGGGAGGTTTGCAAGTTGTAACTGGCAACCGAGGTCACAGGTCAGATATAGGATGGCCTCCTGTCGCCTTGCCATGATGAACACCATGTGGGCTTGGCTTTTGGTACAAGGGATTTAGTCATGTTAGAGATGGGTGATCAGATGATCAAGCTGAGAGGTTAAAGAAAAAAGAAAGATGAAAGAGGGACTAAATTAACCCTGAAAAAAGCGTGCTGAAAAAGCAACCTCATTTAAGGGTTTGGATTTATGATGTTGCCAGGAAAAAATTAAACTACACTGGGCGTAAGTGAACTAAGTTTTACAAACTATGGCGAATAGTAAGGACTTGTGTATCGAATTTCCATCTTACCAATTTAGAGAGACATTCTAGAATACAAGTTCTAGTTCGGCCTCTTGAAAACCATTGACTTGTGAATGTATTTTAAGTGTGTTTTTTTATGTCAGTTCAGTCCCACTGATCAGTTGACAAATGAGGTTTCCTTTCTGAGAAGTTGTCCTATCATCGTTTAACGACCAGGCACCAACAAATAATAATAATATTTATTGAATATTTCTTGTGGTTTCTTACATATTCTTAACCATAGCGGCGATTGGGTTAACGACAAATCAACTTCCTCAGATGAGGAAACAAAGAGAGCTCTACTAAAATGGCCACTATCCACAAAGATGAAGAAAACAGAATGAAGCATGAAACAAGTTAAAAGAAAGTTACCGGAAAGCCTGCTCGTCCAGGTGGACCCTGAGAGGGGCGAGAGAAAATTGGTACAAAACAGAGAGAGGGAGAGGGAGAGAGAGGGAGAGAGAGAGGAAGAGAGAGAGAGAGAGAGAGAGAGAGAG
>JAVQJS010024923.1:0-14042 GCA_036024795.1 Galaxias rostratus | reverse complement strand
CTGCCCTCCTCTTCCCCCTCTCCTCTTCCTCTGTTCCTCCCTCTCTCCTGTTGTGGGTACGTGCTGATGGCCCCCGCCCCCCGGCGGCGGGGGGGGGGGGGGGGGGGGGCGGGGTGGGGGGGGGGGGGGGGGGGGGGGGCGGGGGGGTGGGGGGCAGGGGCCCAGGGGGTGGTTGGGGGTGGGCTGCGCGGGAGTGGGTGTGGTGGGTGGGGGGCGGCCCAGGGGGGCGGGGGGCGGGGGGGGGCGGGGTGGGGGGGGGGGAGGGGGGGGGGGGGGGGGGGGGGGGGGTGGGGGGGGGGGGGGGGGGGGGGGGGGGGGGGGCGGGGGGGGCCGCGCCGCCCCCCCCCCCCCCCCCGCGGGGGGCCGGGGGGGGGAGGAAAGGGTGCAGGAATGTCTGAGTGAGGATAAAACAGACGCATAACTGATAACAGTAGTTTGGCGTGCTGTCACCTTCTAAGAAGCAGATACATCAGTGACAGCAAAGGTCAAAAGGGTCACCTAAAAAATTCTATTTCAGACAGCGAAGAAGATGATACAGGCATACTCACTCTGTCTTTGAGGTTTAACTGTCGTTTCATTTTGTTTGGTAGTGATGGTAGTGAAAAAGGTGCATTTTAATCCGACCACACATAAAAAAAAATGGTTTATTTTATTTAGCAGACCTGTCTATATTGCCTTTATTGTGAATAGTTGAGTCTGTCCTGCAATGTCTCTAACTCCCCGCAGCATTTAGTAGATATGCTCTACTAATACGTGTAGTCTCTTGTGGCAATGTTCCACAGAGGAGGGCAGGAGTGTAAACATAGAATCGAAGGGGGGCTTGAACGACTCCATCCGCCAACACCACTTAACAAGTGTTTCCCTCTTGGTAGAGACTAACAGGACACCTGACCCTAATCTGTTAGGAGACAAGTCTGCATTACAGGAAAACAGACAGTCTGGGTCCCTCTTGCCAGAGAAGAGAGTGGGCTTTGCTCTCGCCGACACTGTGCTCAGCAGACCCTTATCTGTTTACTGCTGATACGGACAATGCCCATCATCACCTCGACAACCAGTATTTATCACCGGGACAACCTCAGGATTTACATGTTCTGCCTGGGTGGCATGCATTAATTGGAGCTACATTAAAATAGGAGCGATAGAATAATGATTACAACTACAAACATCTCAGTGAATAGGGATGGATGGATCTAAAGATGAAAGAAATTGAAGGGAGGGACATTTTAAAAAGTGACCCCACTGGTATTGTGGCAGCTTGATAATTAATAGCTTCCAATGGATATCCCTAAATACAATAACCCCCAAAGGAATATTCTTAAGTGTCATTTTCAAATCTGCTTCATGTTGCATAATGATACCTGTTCTATAAGCAATGCCTGGAATTGACTACACACTATGTTAATGTTTCCTGCTTGCATTGACACCCCATGTCCAGAAATAAGTGGAAAGATAATTGTCAAAGGAGTTAGAGGCTTCTCACAATTTTCTCAACCCTGTATGAGAGTAGAGGATAATATATATATATAATCAAAATATAGTCAAGACTGCTTTTTTGAATGTGTAGATTGTTGACCTTCTTGTAATGTATGTGGCTAGGCATGTAAAGAAGTGCTTTCCTGTTATAGGGCTTTGTCGCTCACCAGGTTCCTGTACAGACATGAGGGTGGTGATGATATGGGCATGGACAGACATATACAGATAAATACACACTCTCTCTCTCATACACACACAAACACACACACACACAGGCACACAGAAACACATACACACACTCACACTCATGTATGCGTGTGCACAGTACAGTATTTGTAGGATTCTACTAACATATTTCTGATAATAAGCCTATACAGTATGTGATCTCACAGATGCTTGTAAAATATATGTGACTATATGTACGTGTGTGTGGGCTAGGTGAGTTGGTGGGTGTGTGTGTGTGTGCATGTGTGTGTGCGTGTGTGTGTGTGTGTGTGTGTGGGGGGGGGGGGTTGTTGTTTGCAAGGCATTGTTCTGTTTCCCCAGGGTCACAGGCTTGGAATGAGCCGGGATTGTTCATGGTGCGCTGGGCAAGTCCATAGGGGTGGGTGTGGTGCTTCCTAGGTTATTGTGTGGAGCATCCTGTCGGCCTCCCTATAAATAGAGAAACATAGGGAGATAAACCTCAATTAGCGTACAACTGCCCGGTGAGGGAGAACAGCGCATCAAATAGATGAAGTTTACCTAGAGTTCATCACCATTATCCAGACACAATATCTTTTGGCCATGCAATCTAAAACTCAGTGATGAAATAGAATGGGTTTAGAAACGCATTCAGAATCCTGTTGATACAATGTTTATATATGAATATATATACATAACATCATGTAAGACATTCTTTTGTGTCTGTTCTCTCTACAGGGGTTATATTAAACTGCATTTATGCCCAAGATCCTGATTCCACTAGTCCAATTGATACAAGCACCAATTCTACCACCAATGCTACTACTAATGTCCCAGACACCAGTGCCGCAGGCAGCGTTGTCCCAACCCAAAAAGACAACACTTCAGCCACTTACAGTACACTACCAACAAATGTCCCACCCACCATTCCTATGGAGAACACGACCCCTACTGTAACCCCGGTGCCCAAAACAACGGATGCAGTAGCAACCAACGCAGGCAGTGCTTCGACTGGCGCACCACACGATACGAAGTCAAGCAGCAGGGCCACCACCACCCTAGACGACCACAGCAAAGAGCAGACAACAATGGAAGCACCCCCATCCGGGCTCACGACAATTAAACCCAGCGTATCTTTACCGAATCCAGTCTCCACACAAGCCACTACACCAGGTCCCCACGTTGCAGTGACAAGTGAGGCGTTACCTGTGGAGACGACATATCCAACCAGCACAGGCTCCAAGGCACTTTCTACAGGTAAAGGTCGAACACCACCATCTCCACCATATTGAAATGACACAAAATAATTCAACTCACCTAACAATAATTTTTCTGGTCATTTTACTTGAAGACATTTTAAATACATCCAGTGCAGCTTCACGTCCTGATCTGTCCACTGGGACCCCTGTATCAGGGGCAACAGTGCCATGGGTCACCACTGTGTCAATCCCTGAAGACATTGGCCATGGGACAACCACCACCCCCACCACCCCCTTTATTACGAGCATGACCTCAACGGCACCCACAACCCAGACCACAGTATTACTGATCGACAACAACAAATTTAAAAGAGTACGTTTTCTATTTAACTTAAAATCACAAATGCAATATTGTATAGTTCACATTTGCATCTTAAATATATTTAGACATCTAAATCTCTGTTGAGCAAATCAAATAATGGATATAAATTGTTTGTATGAGTTAACCAACTTGACCTACATTTTTTATTGGTTTTGTTCTTTTACAGTTCTCGCTTTCTAAAGGAAAAGAGGTGAGCTTCTACACAGTGTGAATGAACTTATCATTTAAACTAACTCTCTAATAACATTCAGTTTGTTGATTTTTTGATTGATCACATCAGATCATGGGCCTTTTTTAACTTTCTATTTAAGGAAGTTCACAAAAAACAAGTTTTCCATTTTGTGTGGACTGCTTACTTTATACTGTCCATGTACTTTTGCTTTGTAAGGTCGAGTTTTGGGATTTTTTGGGGGATCCTACAAGAACAGTTGTATTGATGGTCTTTATGTAAAGACCGTCCAAGACCAGAACCAAATCTGGGAATCTCTTTGTTTCCAGAGCAAGGACAGGAAAAGCTGCATCATAGTATAAAAAAGGATTCCAGCCGTTTGGTGGAAAAAGTGTCTTAGTGGGAAACCATCCTGCCTTTCACTAGTTTCCTCCTTTCCCACACCTTACAGTCTCCACCTCTTTATACGATTCCACAGCTGCTCTGTCCCATAACACCACCAGGAATAAGCCGTACTTCACCCTACAGGAAGCTCTGACCTCAACTGTCACCCTTGAACTCTTTCACTGATCAGCAATGCCGTATGGTGGAGCTGATGTCATGATGAAATAGCATTACCTCAGCCATTGTCATTTGAACTGAGTTGCATTTCCACAGACAACACGTTCTCACAGATACATATTTGTCGTTGTCAGAAAGATGAGGACAGAAAGGACCTGACAGCAGTGTGCCAGAGACTAATGCTGGACATGAAGAACGCCAGCTGCACTATCATTTGGCAAATGGACACTGACGTTCCTAAATTCACCAGTGTAGAGGTTGTTGGCGAAGGTACAGTACCTGAAGCAGTAATTGCAAAAAGAAAAGCCCTATGCAATTGAGCAATTCAGTGTTTATATTTTACCTAAAGCTTTACCATTTTAACTTGGTGAGTTAACCAGAGACGTATTGTTTCTTCTGTCCCAGTGGATATATCTACTGCTCATCGGTACCTTGAAGAAGCAACCAAGGTAAGAAATAAGTCCTGAAGTGCATTAGTACATCGTTATAGTAACTGACTTATATGAAAAGTATCATCTTGCCCTTTCTAACAGAAATTAGGGGACAACACAACCTTGATTGCCATCTTGGCTTCCTGTGGTGCTCTACTTGCAATGATTGTTGGCCTTGCCATCTATGCCTCACACTATCGCAAACCCTACAACGAAACCCAGGTAAACAACACATAGACCCATTTACCAATGCGTTTAGACCAAGCTATATATTGTTGCAAAATACTCAAATTTCTTTTGTGCTTTGCCCTAAATTGGTCCCCGATTTCCACAGCAACATCTGACCGAAGAGCTGCAAACGGTGGAGAATGGTTACCACGACAACCCCACCCTGGAAGTGATGGAGGTGCAACCGGAGATGCAGGAGAAGAAAGTGGCTCTAAACGGAGAGTTCAACGACAGCTGGATTGTTCCCATCGACAACCTGCTAAAGGAGGACCTACCTGAGGAGGAGGACACTCACCTGTGAGAGGGAGGCGTGACGCAGCATGCCCCAATTCTCCTGCAGCTTGTTACACCGCCCACTTACTGTCTGACGCTCCTTCACCTGCACCCTACTGTTCAGTAACAGACTCTTGCCAGCATGGAAAAGATATCTGTCCATTGGACAGGACAGACCAACCATGTCTAAGGCCAACACTTCAGTTGGCTTTTGAGTGCTCGATCCTATTAAATAATTTCTGACAAATGCATGTAGAAATCCATGCTTATAGTGTCATTATGAACGATGGGCAGACATCCACGTTGTACACAATAATGGCTCTGCCCAATTTATTTTTGTTTTGTTTCTTTGACCGGTGGCACTTCATGAACAGTGCCATCTATCTGTCTTCTGTAATTTGATCTCAAATTATGATACATAGTTTGGGAAAATAATTTAGAAAGATACCTACTTAACAGAACAAGGTCACCATTTTAAGTGCATGTATGCCAATTTATTCTAAGGGCGGCTGTTACCAAAAGTTGTTCACTCAAGGACCTGTAAATAATGTATTTTGGAATTCAAGGTGTTAAACATACGAATGCAATTTAAAAAGGTAACTGGAACATAACTTGCCTTGACTGTGTTACAATTTCTGACAGCATGAAGACTTCAGGATAAAGACCAATCATCCTGGCAAACAAAACCACTTCATCTCAGCTAAGCACCAGAAGGTTGAGACTGGTAAAACTAAGCATTAACACCGCTAACAAACAAGCATCTCAATGGACTCAGCTAAATTTAAGCCTTTAGAAAAAAATAAAAGGAAACAAGAAATAATATTCAGTCAACTTTTGTTCCAATGTGGAAGGAAAACAATGTGGATTTTTAAATGTAAACGTAAGATATCGGGTTGTCACTTTACACAACCTAGTGCTGCACGTATTTTTTTGGTTTGCCAATGTTTATTCTTTTCATTCTGAAAATACAAAGTAAAACTTTGTTTTCACCAATTCTTTCCTCCATTAGCCTTTTTTAACTTTCACACAATTCTTAATCATATCCTATTGAATTACTCACCATGGCTAGAAAAGGAAACCTTCCATAAACAACCATTACTTTTGTCCTTAGTGTGTGTGTCCAATCTCCCTCACTGTCAATATACTGTATGTTTTTATTCACCAAAGTATTTAACTGTTTTTAATGTATGTGTAGTTTGCTGATGAAGCCAAACAACAGGGGTCTGACACACTGGAACATGTCGTTTTTACATGGTTGTTCGAAGAATAAGATGACGAAATAAAAGAAACGTTTTTCAATCTTTGCCATGTTGTGCCTCATTTTATCCACACAACTGTAAGATGAGAAAAAGCACAGATAAATTGATTAGGAAAACCTGAACAAAATACAATCTTTATTCGTTATATACATTACATACAATGTAATTCTATAATAAGCTTTCTACACATTCACAGAGTAGTGTTCACAGACCGTAGAGTACCAGCATACTCCAGAGTTCCACCCAGGGGAAAGGGGACGTGTAAATAAAAACAATAAAGGAGATGAAAATGTAACATTCTACTCAGCTACCATTGCAACAAGAAGCATTACCCTAAAAGCAGAATTACTTGTATTTGGCATTGTGTTTTACAAATGTTGCTCACATCAGTTCTGTTAAATAAATTGTTGTTTTTTTTTGTCTCTTTTTCTGGCACAAGATGTCGAATGCAATCAAAAAATCGCTGTATTCCGTGAAGTTGTTCGCAATCAATAAATCCTTCCAATGCAACATATTACTTTCAGAATTAGCAAACGTTTCTTGTTCTTCTTGCTCCTGTATTTCTTTTTGGGTTACAAAGTATAGGACAGACAAATAGGCTTTTAAAAAACAAAACAAACATTTTCAAACACACTGTGAAATCCACACAAATATACAAAATGTTCCTCCACATTCATTCAAGCCTCAATCAGATCAATCAAGTTCTGTGATGGAGCTGAACTTAAAGGTAAAGTAGAATTAGATATAGAGTTCAACCCAAAAAAATCAAGATTTACATAAGCTGCTCATATTATATACCTTTTTATACCCTCAATATTATCCTACCAAAAAACAATAGAAGGCGGAATAAATCGGAGATATTACTATTTTAGCAAAACAACAAATATGTGGCTTCACAGAGAAATGGAGTCAAATTTAAAGGGAAATGGATTTCAAAATAAGGATAAGCATGTCCCTTGATACCACACCAAAAACGCTGTCGGTCATGAAATTAAACATCATATTTAGCAAACAGCATTTTAAGCCTATAAATAAAGTGGGTTCAAAAAGTGTCTATTCAAATCAAACAGAAGACCCGTTTAACCAAACAGACCCGTTCTGGTCTCTAAATTTGAAACGGCAGAACCCTAAAGTGATAGTCTTTGGGTAAAGGGAAAGTGGTTCTTAGGGGTTTCAGGGAATCAAACTACATCAAATGGATCATTTGTTTTCAGTGTGCCGCTAGAGGGACAATACAATATTCTATAATAGCAATAATAATTTTATATTGTCTTTCTCATTTCCGCGAGACATCCAAAATGGCCTAATGTTACTAAGGGAAGACTAATGTAGTTAATTCTGTTATAAGAGTATTAAATAAACGTGACAAAATGTGTTCAGCATAACAAAAAAGACTAATCGATTGAAAAAGTGCATATCTTTCTTTTTCTAACACACCTTATGGACTTCAAAACCTGGATCGGAAGCATCAAGCCTTTTCAAGGAATAGCAGATGACTTCCCTTTCAGATCAATACTAAAGTACACTGGTCACCAGGTTAAAGCAAGAGGTTTTTGGCTCACACTTGAAACACCACATGAAATAACCAGAGCAAAGGAAAGTCTAAAATGCAATTCACAGACACAGCCCTCTCATAGTGTTTGTTCTTATACGATTTGCATACCAGAGCAAGCCTAAAAGATCGATGAACATTCCTTCTAAAAACTAGGGTGGTGTCGCCACGGCACATGTCTGGATAGCATTCATAACGTGAACTATAGGACTCCCATATTCGACGATTGTGTTCACATGAACTTTAGTCCACCCGATGCAGGGTCATTCTTTTGTCCAATGATTCTTGGGGTTTTGCTTGGGTTTGAGTTGCTCGCACCTTTTACCCATAAATATATCACATAAAGGAATAGCTGTCCTGGCAATCCAAGGATGGACAAATTAACCCACAGACCTCACAAATATTTGACTACTGGGCACAGGGAAAATCAATGAACATCATATTATATTTTAGGAGCATTCATCTATTTTTCCTACAACACTATTGCCCCTGTGAAAACACACAATGGCAACCATTATCATAAATATATGGGTATAATATGGGCTATGCAGGCAAGCAAGCAAGGGGTTAGCTACTTAAAGGTAAACTCAACATGACACTGCCAAATGCAAGTCCTTCTCAAGCCTCATTTGAAAACGTGTGGAAGGTGGTGTATGAATAAATCTATCGGCTAAACTAAAATAAAATACCATAAATTAACAAAAGCAAACTGCTGACACTTTCTTGACATAATGAGCAACTTGTGAACTACAAACACTTTTCATGTAAACCTTATCATAAACCAAAATCCAACAAAACGCTACTTTTGGCAGAGAATTTTTGCATTGCTGAATTAACCAATTCCTTGGCACTCGGAATGACTTGCAAAAAGAAAAACAATACCAGTCCAAGAAAAAGGTGTTTCAGCGTATTTTGCGTTTGTTTTCGTGACCCAGTGGTGTTGAGCATCGGCCCCAGTACTCCTAGTGTGTTCACACACAGTGCTCTTGCGGTGGAGATCAGCGCCAAGGCCTGCGAGAAAGGACAGGCTCGTGCAGTCAATGAGCAGTGCACGGCTGAACGCACAAGGTTCCAGTTTAGAAAAATAGTTTGCATCTGCCTTTTCCAATCAGAAAGTCTTATTGTGTGTGTGTGTTTGTGTGTGAACGCGTGTCAGGAGGGGCTCTACAGGGTAATGAGGTCAACTAGGTTCCCCTTAGGAGGGGTCATGCTGTCTGGGAAGAAGTTGACCAGCGTGTCGAAAAGCTGAGTGCGCTGAGCGTACGTCTGGTCTACGTCAGAGAAGCCTGCTCCAAGGGAAGAAAGCCAGACAGAGAGAGAGAGAGAGAGAGAGAGAGAGAGAGAGGGGAAAATAAAGGGAGGGAGGTAATGAGTGGGTGGTGAACTTATCCAGTTGCAAGCCAACCGGAAGGTGTGGCCCCATAGATAGTAAATGAAAACATACCTTAACAGGGGATTAAATAAGCATACAGGAAAAACAGCGTATATGATGAATTTATTAAGTGCAGCATATTCTAAGTGGACGTGTTTGTTTTGGGTCAGGGCTGAATAAACTAGACAGATTATGGAATCTCTTACCCAGGGGGATGAAGTCAGAGCTGGACTTGAACAGAGCTGAGGGCAGGAGCTGGAACTGGGAACAACACACAGGTTTCCATCACTTGGTATTCAACGCAAACATCAACATGCTTTTCGGCCTTTGGGGTAACGGAAACCCTACTCCAGAAAATGCTGCTTTAGACCAAATATGGAAATATCTTTGATTGAGGCAATGGTCTTTGTGAAGCCTGAACCAAACATTCACTTCAACCTGTAGCTGTAATCAGGCAGAAATTATGTATTCATCAATATTCATGGTTAACAAGCCCTCAGCCATCCCCATTTGCTCCACTGGCATAGCCAAATAACACTGAAAAAAAAATAGACAGATAGACCTCAATGGGAAAGAAAATTATGCTGGATATCTATACTGATATGGACTGGGTAATGTGGTGAAAGGATGCCGCATCATTTGATGGAAATAAAAAAGATCAACCTAAAGAGGGGCTGAATACAAAGACAACCCGAAAATCGAAGTGAAAAAGTTGAGTGGCCGGCTAGTCCATTTAGCAGAAATCCTATTGCAGCAACTCAAAATGGTACTCAGTACCATTTATTGCCCCTACGTGCTAGTATGCATGTCTGACAACGTTTGGGACATGCTCCTAATGGGACAACAGATGGCGTCCAGGGGTATCTCCTCCCAGATCTGGAACAGGATGAGGTGCAACCTGGGGATGTCGGATGGCTCGAAACAAAACGTCCCAGAGGTGTTCTATTGGATTGAGGTCAGGCGAGCGAGGGGGCCAGTCAATGGTATCAATTCCTTCATCCTCCGGGAATAACCTGCATACTCTTGCAACCTGAGGCTAGGCATTGTCATGAACCAGGAAGAACCCAAAACTGACTGCACCAATTTGGGGTCTGACTATGGGTCCAAGGATTCCATCCTGATACCTAATGGCAGTCAGGGTGACGTTGTCAAGCCAGTAGAGGTCTGTGCATCCCTCCATGGATATGCCTCCCCAGACCCGCACTGACCCACCGTCAATCCAGTCATATTGAACAATGTTACAGGCAGCGTAGCGGCTTTGTCAGACCCATTCATGTCTGTCAAATGCTCAGGGTGAACCCGCTCTCGTCTATGAAAAGCACAGGGCGCTTGTGGCGGACCTGACAATTCTGGTGTTCCATGACGAATGCTAGTCGAGCTCCATGGTGCCGGGCAGTGAGCACAGGGCCCACTAGAGGACATCCGGGCCTCAGGCCACCCTCATGAAGTCGGATTCTGATTGTTTGGTCAGAGATATTCACACCTGCTGGAGGTCATAATGTTGGGCTGTGGCGGAGCTCATCGTGTTCTTCCTTGCACAAAGGAGCAGATGCTGGTCCTGCTGTTGGGTTAAGGATCTTCTACAGCCCTGTCCAGCTCCCCTAGAGTAACTGCTTGTCTCCTGGAATCTCCTATATGCTCCTGAGACTGTGCTGGGAGACACAATCTACCGGGCGTGACACCGACCCTAGCCAAATGCAAAACTAGTGAATACTGTCAAAAAAGATGAGGAGGGAAAACATTTCTGTGGCCTCCACCTGATAAACCATTTCCGTTTTGGTGGTCGTCTCATTGTTGCCCCTCTAGTGCACGATTTTAATCAAATGAACACCAAAGCAGCTGAAACCAATTAACAAACCCCTTCGCGACTTAACTGACTGGATCAATATCCCAGACGTTTAATTAACTTGATGCAATACTAAATTAAAAAAGCAATTAAAAAGTATTCCTTGATTTTTTTTGAGTAGTGCATTTTACCTTTAAATTAGGGGAAAAGCAAACATTCACGTAAAAAAAAAAAAAATCTTAGGGATTTTAGATTCCTGCTGAGTTACCTCTTTGGTTTCATCCGGATCTGCGTGGTCCACAGTCAGAGAGAGATCATTTTGCAGGTACTTCAGAGCATTCAGGGGCTCCGACTGGGCCTTCTCCTCAAACCTGGAAAAAAAACAAGCACACACCAAACAGTGAAGACCAACTTGTTATTGTAGTGACCAGAAACCACCACAAGATGGCACTCGTGTTGAGGCGAAGCAAAAACCGACTTATGAAATAAACAGCAGCCCTTGGCAAGGTCAAGACAAAAGAAAACTCCTGAAGGCACCTGTATTTCCTGATCAGATATCTGCAGTGTCGGAGAAGGTACTCCTTTGAGGGCCGACACAGCTTAAGTGACCAGAAGTCATCCAGGCGCATTTTAGGGGAGCAGGACTTTCCTGGGTTGCCTCCAAACAAGTAGTGCACCTGTTCACAGGGAAACACTTACATGAAGAAAGACTCAAAGCCATAGTCAATTCTGAGTAGGGTAGCATGTGTGTGTGTGTGTGTGTGTGTGTGTGTGTGTGTGTGTGTGTGTGTTACCTTGTGCAGTTCATCGTAGACAAGCTGGTGGGCAAAACGTGGGCACGGCTCCTCCTCCTGCAGAGCCTTACTGGTGTTCTCCTTTACTGCTTGGTCATTTTTATACACACAAGACCTACACACACAAGATAAGGAAGGACACACACTCACATCTGCGGTAGTTGAATCACAATAACTAATAAACTGCTCACTCAGGCCCTGGAGCTAATCTAGTTAACGTTGTGATGTGCACCCATTTGCGTCCAGAACACGCAGAGCTCAGAGTAAAGGAACAAGAACACAGGTGGACGCACTGTGCCTGCGGCGCATCGTTGATTTGTTCCAGTGAGAGCAGCCAGTGATACCACTGTACCGGAACCACCTTACAACCTGCTCTTTCATAAGCACTGTTCCACATGCCCAACTAAGTAGGGAGAGAAACTAGGGTTTCTCCTCAAACACACACACACACATACATACACCCGCACGCAACTAGTTCTTTTGTAGAAAGGGAGAGGGAACATAAAGTAACTTTCACGTCAACTGGGAAAATAAAAATTATGGCCGAGACTGGGGATTAAATTAAATTTTTCCGCCATTTTCCATGTTCTCTTGTTTGTGTGCGAGTGATCAACATAAGACATATCATAACGTAAAACATAAAAACGGCCAGCCTGGTCCGTACCAGTTGTTGCGGGCGATGTCATAGATCCAGAAGGAGTTGCGGACATTCTCCTCTCGTTTGTCTTTGTCCTTGCTGAGGCCAGAGAGGACATGGATCTCATTCAGCTCTGGGTCTATGGTGGCCCTCTGGGTGAAGCCTGTCATAGGCACTAGGGGACACACACACAGACACACACACACACACACACACACACACACACACACACACACACGCGTTAATTAAACAAACTTTTTTTTGTACTCAACCTGGTTTACTTAGATGAGGAACATAGCATATTGTTGTATCTAGAAATCAAATGATTGCATTCGGGTTCAAAGACCAGCCATAAGGCAAGAAAATTTGAAGGACTAGATGAATTAACTAAATCATAAAAGATTGCTAACTGAGATGGCTCACATTGAAACATGTCATAGCAACAAGGGATCACAAAACAGAAGAAATTGGGCCGCAAATTAACCTTTTTCTACTGCAGGTCTAACCCAAACAAGGGCCCCCTAAAGCTGGCAATACCAATTATAGGCAAAAACATTTGAACCCATCATCTCCTTAAAGCCAAAAAACATACAAATAGTAAAACATTTCTTAATACCATAGTAAATAAGTATTTGGTGAGAATTCAGAAGTGTCTGCATGCACTCCACCCACAGTGGAAAACATGCTAATTTGATACAAATGTAACAACGTTGACCAGCCACTAAATAAAGGTCAGCAGGTACCAGATACTCTCAGTCACCGAGCACTGGCCTGGAAATGACATGCACTTTGTACAGCCCAACTTAGAACTATATAGGTCAAATTCAAAATGAGGATATTCTCAAGGCTTGTAAGTGACCAATCGTATATTGAAGTTGAAAACCGACAAACATGGAAATAGATACTAGCTTTTGGTACAAGAAGAAGAAGAACAACAACATAGGCTATAGAACAGCCAGTTCCTCTGTGGAGAGACAGACCTGAAGACTGAGTTCATTAGCTTAGAGTTATGAAATAGAAGGAGAACTGGGGATCTTGTTGAAGCCCGGGCCAAAGCTTGGTCAAAGCTCGGCCAAAGCAGCTATAAACACATGTGATTGATTACCAGAGCCATGTTTGGGCTTGCTGCTTCCTATAAAAAAAAAAATCTGTTCTTGCTCCATCTCTCTTTGACATCTCCTTCCATCAGATTTCCATTCGTTTTGGACTGTATGTTGGCTCCTGCTTACCTTCCCCCCTTGACCTCTACTCTCCCTTTCCCTCGGCCTTTCCTCTCATGCAAGAAGGATTACTCCGAGGCAAAGGGCCTACGTACAAACAGATGTCTATTTATACGGCAGTGGGGCGGGCAGAGATTTAAGGCAATCTGCTGTTCAGGGACAGGAAGTGACTCGATGCTGCCCTGCTTCCCTCCCTCCCTGTTCTGCTTTGAACCAGGTGCCTGCCACGTCCTCTCCACCCGGAGATGTATGCTATCCAGAGTCTGAGGCCACAGCGGTCGCTACAGATGTCACGGTAATAGCCGCCACCTGCCACCCCCCCCCCCTCCTGTCGTTAGGAGGGTGACGTCTGTTTACTCGGTCTGAAGGAAGCACAGAGAGCCGCAGCTTGCCCACAAAGCAATGTGGCAGCTACATAAACATACACATCAAAACGCGCAAAACAGACAACCACAGATATCTGCTGATTACAATGAGTTACAAAACAGTTTGTTTGGATTAGTGTTCAACCAACTTAAGTCAA
>JAVQJS010024918.1:0-10994 GCA_036024795.1 Galaxias rostratus | reverse complement strand
AAAGTAACAAATGGAATTTTCTGTACTCATGCAATATTTGATGTTGGAAAAATAAATCAATAATGATGATAATTATATGATGATACTTTCTGATTGTTCTAACAGATACTTTGCGCTGTTTAATTAGCTCCACATTAAGTTTTCCAACAGTTATTCTTGTAATCAAGCAGATGTACAAGAGGAAAGTTGCAATGAAGACAAATGAACAAAGGACATACAAAATGCATAGATATACTATGACCTGATCATGTCTCATCTTCCCAGATGGCAGATACCTTCAAAGGGAAGTAGGGTAAATTCACTTCCTATTTGTCAATCACAAACTGATTTGCATGAAGTAGAACATGTTGAGTCTCTATGAATAAGTACATACACTGCCATTTTTCTGCATCTTTGCAAATGTTTCACATTGACTTCCTAAACATTGTATTTTATCGAGTTGAGTAATCAAGAGAGATAAGAGATAAAAGAAACCTTGAGTGTGCCATTAAAAAATAATTATTCTTTGTTTTTTGGATTAAATAAATAGTTATGCCACACCCAACGACCCTGTATATAAAAAGGAATAAGCCTTTCTGTTACGGCCGCAGGCACCACTGGGCGGCTGGACCCAAATGCAGGACTCCTTAGATGAGATATGGGTGTATCAAAGATCGTTTTATTGATAAGCAAGGTTCAAGTACACAGGAAGGCAGTCAGAAAACCAGGCAGAAAATCCTATATGGAGTAGGCAAAAACAGGTTCGATGGCACAGGCAGGGGTCAAAACCAAAATGTACTTGAACAATCAAAAACCTCGGGAAAACTTGACACGTGGTACAAAGACGAACTGGCACAGGACTTGGGAATACAAGGACTATGTATACAGGAGGTGAGTGGACACAGGTGGCACCAATAAGGGGCGGGGCAGGCAATTATCCGGACGAGGAACCACACGAGGGGAGAAGTCAGGTTCTGAAATGAAAGGGAAGATAAGTACATAACTCAACCTCACACACACTAGACATAACATTAAACAAAGTTGACGAGACATGACACTTTCTGACTCTGTAGAAAGTGTCATTTGAATCTGAAACTGTACTGGTTAGGCTGTGGAATGAAAACCTAGTTTATCATTGATCTTGATAAAAAAACAAGCAAAGCATAAGCTGTATATTGTGTTGACTGTATTGCAATTTTAACATTCCCTAAATGTATTGTTTAACAAGGTGAGAGGTTTATCTGGTCTAAAGTGTGCATGTGCTGACTTCAGTCAGTATGGACGTATGGAAGTATGGAAAGGGGAGCAGGACAGACTGGCTATCTTTCTGAGGCAAAGCTAGTTGCAACCTTGCAGCACTGAGTATCAGGAGAGTAGGAAGGTTCTGATGGGAGATTTGCGTGGTAAGGGGCAAATTGAAATCTCACTGTTATGTGAACAATTTAAAGTAACCAACTTGGTTAGCTTAACGCTCATCTTCTTCATACGCTTACAAACATGCATCCACCAATCTTGTATTGTAAAATCGGAACTAGATTCTATTGAGTGGCAATAATCCAGGTCACTTTTGTTTTTCCCAATTATAATACAGATGCTTTGTTGAGTAAACTAACCCAGATGGTGACAAACTCTGAATAACAGATTCGCATAGAAAATGCTCAGCATTTCTTAGCTTCTGCGACAACGGGCCGATTTGAGCATGAGGGGGGGGAGGGGGGGACTGGATTCCAGACCCTTGGGGCTGGCTAAGGTGGAGGAGCTGAAAAGCAAACTGCAAGAGGGACCTCAGCAGGGATTGGCGTTAACGCCTGCGCCAATTACAATGAGCACAGCATGCGCCTTTTTCAAACACTGCTGAGCGCGCCACATATCCCCTGGGGAAACATCTGGTGGTGTACACTCAATCACAAGCTCCAACTTTCGCAGAACACACATCGCTGTTTCAGCCGTCACGCAGACACACATACAAGCAAAAGTGTACGGTTTGAATATCTATATGTTGTTCTTGTTATGTGGAATATTATTTTTATTCCATCCTGTTGATAAAAAAGATGAACATTAATAAAAACTATTTGCAATTATTCCAGACTGTGGTTTTAATAACATTACAAGTAATGCTTCAACACAGTCATTGGTAAAAAGCATTTACTTTGATTCAAAAGCACTAACAGAAGAAGCTGGTCATGTTACATCTTCAAACGTTATGATGTCGGAAATAATGAACTGATAGAATATTGCACAAATAACAAAAGGCTTTGAAAAATAAGGAATAAAAGTTATTCGGAGTAAGGAAGAGGGTCACTTAAGATCAGGCACAAGATTCACTAATTACTGCCTTGTAGGAGTCTTGCTTATATTTGGCAGCAATTATTGTGTTGCAAATATTGCCTCAACAGCCTTTGTAATTACTTTCCAAACATCTTCCCTCTAGACAGCATCCTGCTCGGAATTCGGGGCCTGGCTAGTTTGCATTGTCGTTGGAGAATTTTTCACTTGATCTGGGGAAAAGAAGTTGACCAGCGTAGGACTACGCCCATGGCGAGGAGGATCCCTGTTGGGATAGAAAGTAAACTCTGTGGTGGGAAGTCTCCAGTGCACACTAGCACCAAAAACATTCAGAGAATAACCATATGAGCTTGCTTGTCAAAACATTATGATGGATTATTGCATAATACACCGTCACCCAGCCGATTTGAATTCTCGAGTACCTGTTACCACTTACTGGAGTTTAAATATAATTTGGTAGAATGAAGAGCCTTGAGTTTTGTCATAACAGCAATCAGCAAATGCTAAGAAATACTAATAATTGCATACATGCCGGAAGAAAAGCAAGATCCCTCACCTTTTGCTATTGGCTTGTTAGCGCTTGTGAAACATACTGTGTTGCTAATGTGATTATAATGCAATTTATAAACCATCATCTCTTACTGCAGTGAGCAGATATTAGCATAGATATTATGCATATTTCTTATCTGATTCGCTGCAGTAAATCTGCATTAGGTTAATGAGCAGAAGCCACTATAATGACAATACATCTCAAGTCACTTCAGGGTACTCTGATGTAACAACTTGTTAGTCTAAGTCACTCCATTAAACGAAATGATTATGTATTCTTACTGATATTGCCTCTTAAACGGGAAACAATGTATTGTGACCAGCAGAAAAATACTGGCCAAATTGAAAGGGTTTAATACAGAGGAGGGAAATCTGTGTTTCGTGTCCACTTCACAGGAGTTGTATAGTGTACATTAATTGATGACATCCGATAACGCATAACTGTGTTTGCAATTTGACTTCTTCCTTGATAGGAATGACGGTGAACTGTTGTGGATCGAGTACGTTCCTCAGGAGCAGACAGACATCCCTTTAGGCAGGGGCTGTGTTTTTGCGACGTCAGGCCAATTAAGGGCGGTTTGCTAATAAAGGGTAAATCAGACTCTAATGTGACTCTGGAGTCTTTGTGAAACACTAGGTGGTGAGATCGTGGCCCTGTGATTTAATAGGCCCGTAGTTGAAGGAGATGTAAGTCTTGATAATGATGGCTGAATACAACATATTGATCATCACTCCCTCTGGTGTCCATGTGGGTTAAAACAGCCAGGAAAGAAATTGAACTGGGATCTATGAAGAGTGGAGAGAAACTGTGCCGAAACGGGTCAAACACGGGGTGTTATTTTACAAAAGATTCTTATATTCACTGCTTTGCCCACAAGTGTTAAACGGAACAAAAGTATGTTTTCCAGATATAAAAGTATTTTTCAGTATGTGTAGAGCATGCAGAGGCTGTAGACAAAAACAGTCACCACGGTCAGGACCAGTTCTAATTGAAACAGAACAAAGACAAAAAAGGTCTGCCATTAAGTCAGTGGTTGGCATTTTGCTTTCCTGTCATTATTGCGACGATAAACGATCACATTTGTATTCTGTATGAGTCAGTGGGGAATCATTTCACCCAGAGTCATTAAGGCTCCTCTTAATTACCATGACGTTGCCTTCCATGTGCTTCTCCCCTCTGCTCTACCCCCTTTACAGTTATTATCGCCGTCCATCTTGCGAACCCCATAGTGCACCACCAAGTTTCTTATGATAACACTTTTCTAATTGCTTTTACAAATATGTTGATTGGGCAAATAGGGAAATTGGTCTCTCTCCTGTTTGTGCACTTTATGTATTTATTTATTTATTTGTTAAGAAAATGACATTAAAGCCCCCTGGGACATGCCATGGTTATGTCTTTCTTCAGATTGATTTTATACCTTTTCTCAAACAGAGTACACCCATGGCACTTTAAGAATATGTACCATGATTGATCATTTAATTTCAAATACAGCATGTTCAACAATGTGTTGAAGTACGAAGATACAGGACTTCGAGCAAAATACCTGGGCCTATCTGTTGGTACCACTTAAAATGTATTGTGGCATAGTATTCAAGTACAGCTGAAGGTTATTTGCTTAATTGGAGATGATGTTGACGGTTTGAAGGACTTCTCTTTATCCCAAAGGTATCACCTCTACCCGTATAAGTCTAATTCCACCATGTGTTCTTATTGATAAAGATGGGATAGGACACAGTATAGTATCTCACGAAATATGCTTTTAGGAATATTTACTTTTTATATTCAATCAGTACATTTGTTGTGGGAATGATGCTGTTATGATCCAGACAAGGACAGATGTGATAAAAATTGAATCCTTCATGTCATGATCTATCGTTCCAATGACTTCTGTCTCGATGTCACTGTAGAAGCCAACGCTGTAAATGTTGCTACATGCTAAATGTTGCCAGTCATTTTGTAAAGGTTGTTGATTAAGTGTCCATTAGCAAAATACTCCTGCATCATTTGTGCCCTCCCTCAATAGCTTCTCATCTATGATGATAAATCGAATACATGGTGAATGTGTTGTCCTGCCTCCACCTCTCAGAATGGCCCATTTATTACCCAGGAAGTCATGGGTCACATGACCAGCCCTTGTCATTTGGCATCATTTGCCAGCTGTAGCTGTTGCATGTGAAGAGATATGGCTGCCACAACACCAGTCCTTGCAGGCTGGTTTATTGACCATAAATCAAGGCTACTTGCTCTTACACCCACCCGAAGGTCAAGTCGCTGCGCCTCTTGACATGACACAGAATATTCGACATGTGTTACATAAAGTGCAAACGGCAGGTTTACTGTTTATTGTTTGATACCATGTAAGAGGACAAGATGCATTATGGACACATCGTCTATTGTATTTGATTTCAACCTATTGGTTCTTTTTCCATGATGATAGCGAATAGTTGATTATAGTTAAGTTCTGCATCTGCAGATCACAGATCCAATACTTTTTCAGATTGCATGTTTTAAAATGTTTGTTCATGGTAAGGTAAGCTATCTTCTGCATTTAGATTTATTCATAACATGAAAAATAGCTTAGGTACAGGATGAGCATTGAACAGTTAATTGCCCAGAAGAATGAAAGAAACTCAGAGGAAGAGAAAATATGACAGCAAATATACAATTGAATGGATTATGCTAACGATCTGGAAAAAAAGAAATGGTTGAAGGACATATGCATCAGAAGGCAAGCTGTATTGTAATTGTTGTTGTTTTCAAGCTTTCCCAGCATTACAACAGTAGCCACGGAAGGTGTAACCGGAGTGTTTGCTGCATGGAAACACTTTTGGTTTAACAAGCTCCCTGAGGCAGAGTTCATCTTTCAGGACAGAGGGTCTCCTGAGAACAACAGGCACATTGGGGGGATCAGGAACTTAACGCTGAATCTGGGTAGTTTCCACAGTCCCCACAGATCGTCCCTTTGAATGAAGCCGTTTCTGAAATGGCTGCTCTCTCTAGGTCTGCATCACTGTTCTGAATATCTGCTTAAGGAAGGGTTTTAAACCACACTACCAGTATTACTGTGCAGTGTGCATATAACACTGGTAATATTGTACACCATCTGAGTTGCTGTGAAATTATCATAGTATACTTTTGAAGATATTTCAAAAAGACTCTAGGTCTGGAACCCCTTTATCTAGCTTTGTACTGTATGGCTCAGCTGGTTAAAGTAGCTGTCAGGATTCATTTGACCGGCATAGAAAGCCCAGATGACATGCTGCCGGCCTCTATTTAACACCAATCGCTCTGTGGCCTCCAAACCTTGGTATCAGGCGTTTTTTTTCCATTTGCTGCGATCCTGCAATTTGCAACAGGTCAATATTTGGAGACATGCATAAGGGCCAGGGCTATCGCCCATCCCTTTGGGGAGGGCCGCACTAATTTCATCATCCACCACAGCTGTCACTGCTAAGTAAAACAAAAAACAGATATGGGAGCTGGAGATTTAAAATTGAATTACATTACTTGTTGGCTATCTTTTATTTTCCTTTCGCTATTCACAGTGGAGGGAAGAGGGGTCACAAAGAGGAATAGCAATTAGCAGCTGTGTTTATTCATTTTTCCTGTCGATTGTGATAATTTAATTCTTATCTGATACAAAATGCTGCTAGCATAGAGTAGTTGAACCACAGGGAAGCATGCCAGTTCCCTGGCACAGGAATAGAGTGTACCCGTACATCTGCATAAAAGTCTCTGCCCACACCCCCCTAAGCCCTCCGTGCACACAGGGCCTAATGTTTTATTGAACAACCTGAATATCACAAATGAGTTTGTGCATCTTTATTTGCAACACTCAATGGGACCAATCATTATCTTTTAATTACCATTACCCAATATTGGGTACCATCATAACATGGTAATTAATCTAACATCATAGCAAACAAAGACATTGGTAGAGGGAGGGGATCTACAAGACAAATATCAAGTTCTTTGCAACATCCTTTTTAGCGTTTTTTGCGCATGAACACACATTGAATAATATATTTGAAGGAGCAGCCGCCAGCTACAAAAACAGTCTAGATAGATGAAAAGATGCATTACATACACATGCATGAATGTGCCTGAGCCCAATCCAGCATAACGCTTGCTTATTTTTCACTACTTTGTTCCGTCAACTGTTGAATCTTCCAGCCACATTTTAATATTTTAACACCACAAGATCTAAAGAAATGGTCAGTTCATTCGACAGTTTATTACATTCTGAAAGAGATATCCTTCATTATAAAGGCTTCTGCAATATGCTTAGTGATTATAATCTCCGCTCATTAGTATGTTCATCTGAATTATCTATCTGTTGTTGGTGATTTGTTGATTTATTTATTAACAATTCAAACTGAAGAAAATAAAAGTCACGGTTACACGAAGTTCATTAAATGTAACAGCACACTCTTGTTTCTTACCAATAGACAGGCTTTTCCACTTAGCCATTGGAATCTGTCACACGATAAAATTGATGTGATTGTTAATAGCTAGGTCACAGTGTTTGTTACTGAAATCAGTACATACTTACTTCGGGAACTAGAAAACGTCAAGGATCTAATTTGCACATTTAGCAAAAAGCAGGTAAGAAGAAATTAAGAACCCACGAGAAGAATGAAGACTGTGGTTGTTTTGTACCTTACACATCTTCACGTGTGCAGATCCTACAATTTGTTACAGCATGCTCTAATAGTTTTCACTTTTGAGAATCTATTTTTGCTCCAACAAGCTCAGTAGATCTAACACTTTCCCATCCGCACACAGGTTAAAGAAAGCCATACTTAGTCCATTGAAACAACCGCAGTAAAAAACAGATGGACAAACATGTTACTTGAGGAATATTGCTGGACGGTTTGACAACCCTGTGGGAATTTGTCACAGTCATTCTTCATGAGCACTAGTCTATGCTGCCCAAAACACTTCATATAGGAAATGGTTCCTCTGCATTCAGGAGAGAGGTGTGCACACCATCTCTAAATTAGCTGAGTTATCTCCTCAATAACTTCTAATCAGACGGTTGCCATTCCCTTCAATGTAAACAAAAGTAATTACGACAGATGTGATGGGTGGAGAGAAAAGATATCTTTTGCATGCTCAGGACTGGTCTGGGATGCTGTAGAGTGGAACACTTTAATTAGAGCAAGACTAGACCAGCACTACTGAATGAGGCTGACAATAGCACACGTTTCACTTTCTAAAAAAAGAACCCTGTCTTTGAAATGTTTGTTGCTTTCCAATAGGCCTCGCTCAGTCTGGATGATTTATCTCCAACTCATAAGAAAAGTTTATTGGAAACAAGAGCGGAAGTAATAGGACCCTCTTTAAGATATCATCATTAAGATCTAATAATCTGAGCAATATTATTTAAATGATGTTATGCATATCTACAAGAATAGCCTTCTGAATAATCTATCAAGACACAAAATTAAATGCGAACAAATAGTTTATAAAAAAATATGTAGAAACATAGCCTTTGTTCTTTGTCTGTGCATGTTGAGAATAAAGACTAGCATGTTTACCAAACCAATCTACTTCAGTCCATACATTCTGTAGTCTACCCATATATGTGCACTCGCTCTTGCACTGCACTTGTGTTAGTCCCTTCTCTACATCAAGCTCAGTTGACAATCATTGCTTCTGCCAAAGGTTGGCAGACATGCCAAATTATCTTTGTTTTCTGAGAGTCGATTCAAAAATGTGGTAACAAAAAGAAAATTAATCAACAATATCATTACAAATGTTCTTTTGACTAATACTTTCAAGGATATGCAAACCTTGAATAGCAACTTAAATTGTATCATGTGAGCCAATAGTAGAATGATATTTCACCTCTATTTGTTTCTAATTCAACAGAAATACACCCTGTGATCAAAATGACATTGCGGGACAATAGTATTCTCTTATGAAATCAGACACCAATCATGATGACTGGATATGGCATTTGAAATCTGGAAAATATGGAAAATGTTAAATGTATACAAAAATACAGAATATATCATTTTCAGTATGTAGAGAAAATAAACATAAAAGTCAAGGTAAATCGGGCCAAAGATTCCCAAGTAAAAACAAGGAAGATCTAAGTGTGTCTATTCACGCCAGTTAGACGATATTATTTGGTATTCATTGTTTAGAATTTCTGGATTTGACTGCTCTCCTATTTTAAATACCAGTGTAAATGCCCAGTAAAGCTGAGGACTCCAGTGAGATTCACAGATGCTTTTACATTGTATGATCGCAGACTCTTGAGAAACTTTGATCCGAGCCTCTAAACAAACTCTTTTGTCCTTCAAGGTACCTTAGTACAAAGCTTTATGAGCGACAACCAACAAACAAAGGCAGGGGTATTATTTTCAAAAATATTTAGAATAGCAAATAACAAAACTAATGAACCATGTTCAACAAAATTATAAGTGGCAATTACCTTCAAACATTCTGACATTCTCAATGTTTTTCTTGTAATCAGCAACATATTTATTTGCAGTTTTAGAGGAGTTATTATACACTTTGATTTCGCTTTTCTGAAACACCTGGCAGGGATGACTGATGAATAACACACTGTTGTTATTGTCAAAAGCTAAACCTTCAAACAGCTACACAGATTGTATTTTTATTTAAGAAGGTGCTTAACATAGTCGATTTTAGTTCTGGATGATTCCATATTTATATGTAAACTGAAATGTAAGTGCTGGTTTGAAAAACAAGTTAGACTTTATTTTCCCCTCGTAATCAAAACACAATTGTATTGATTTCTTCTTGCTCCTTCTTTACAAACATAATACTACATTGATAAAAGGAAATATGTTGAGAAATCTCTACAAGTGGCTAGTTACCTCGCAGTCGTAGTACAGAACACTCAAATAAATCCTTTCCCCACACAAAATAGTAGATGATGCAACATAATGAGGTATACTTTATAAGTGACTGTACATCTGCATCAATGCAACGGAAACTGAGATCTTTTATACAACCACAAGGCATTCTGATTGCCATGTATCATCAAATCTGCACAGTGGAAGTGAGAGTGATTTCAAATTACGGCATTGTGCTTGGTGTGACACTTCCAAATTAACGAGGGCTCGGCATTTGGTACTCTTGTCTCACTAGATTGATTTTTCAATTTCCAAGGTGCACTGGCAGCAGTGTCTAAAGCTGCAGCTAAAGACAGAAGCCGCAATGTAACCTGCTGCAGAATTGTTTCTCCATTCAGCAGAATGGGATTCATGAAGGAGAGCCTTTTTGGACATGTATAGCAAAGTAAACTGATTTTACATTATTACACCAGCATAAAACTCTTTGAGTTTGTATTAAATATGCAATTTATATTTATTGTATTTCAAGTATTTATCAAGTCATCACACCAAACTAATCCTCCCTTGCCCTCGGCCTCATTCCTAGTCTGTAAAATGTAAAAGTCCTTGCACACGTTTGGAATTTAGGGGGCATCTGACGCTCATGGATATTAAAGAGGAAAAAAAAAACGTTTCAAGGCTGGAATTTTCTACTCTAACTCCTACAACATTTCTTCCCAGCTCCTGGACGAGAGAAAGAGAACGACACAGGGGACGACCAACCAAACAAACCCTTTCTAGGGGCTGAAGCCACTAATCTGCAATTTAATTTCAATCGGGTGTCCAGGCCACGAGGACACATACCAAGGTCAAGGGCCACTGTACCAAGAGGACACCAAGCGGGAGGTTTTGATCAACAACCCCTCCCAGCTTAAGGAGCAAAGATGTTTAGGGGCCGGGGAATGGACCTGTGCGGATCCCACGAGCAGTCAGCCCGACTAAAGCACCACCGCGAGGTCCCTATTCCGCACAGCACAGTAACAACCAGTAACATAGAAAAGTCATTATTCCGAACAAGCAAATTGTTTGGGATGACTAAAAATCTGCAACCCGAGGAATCCATCCATCCATTATCAGAACCGCTTATCCTATGCAGGGTCACGGGGAGCTGGAGCCTATCCCAGCTGACTTCGGGCGAGAGGCAGGGTACACCCAAGACAGATCGCCAGTCCATCGTAGGGCTAACAAATAGACACACAATCTCTCACACACACATTCACACCTACGGACAATTTAGAGTGACCAATTCACCTGCATGTTTTTGGAATGTGGGAGGAAACCGGAGTACCCGGAGGAAACCCACGCTA
>JAVQJS010024892.1:0-17575 GCA_036024795.1 Galaxias rostratus | reverse complement strand
TGATCATTTCGAAGATATCCGTGGCATAGAAAACAAGTAACTTAAATTTTCAGGCTTTACCCACTTGGTCTCCCAGTAACAATTGAAGTTCAGCTTCTTTACAAAAGTCTGTTTGCTTGCAATATGCTGTGGCTGCCGTTATTCTTTTTCGTATGTGTGTGAGCATGTCAATCGTATTAGCTTGTGTTTCTGTTTAAGTGCACCATGCTTGACAAGAAGTAGGATGATGCAATATACAGTTAAGTGTGTATGCTATAAAATTACTTCTCCTTACTTTCTAAGGCCAAAGAGTATGCATCATTTGTAGAACCTTTATTTACTTATGTTTTTGGATCTGTATTCGACATAACAGTGTCTTGTAAGGAGCTGTTAAGGCACATGGTTCAGTTAGACATATGGATCATACAGCTCTTGTCACTTATTACCATCTCATACAAAAGGATACTTGGACAGTAAAATATTAAACAAGGGTTTTCTTGCTTCCCGTAGTCGTTGTTTAGGACCGGAACACTGTTAAATGGTCCTACAAGAGTTTTGTGTATACTGAGAATACTCCTAACAATGTAAATAAAGAACAACATTTGGAAAATATATTCTGTTTAATGTTTTCTCTTTTGTGTATCCAAAATGTACCGTATAAAATAACATTTAAGAAAATTGTATAAAATGTATAAAATTCCAATTAGATGGCCAATTACAGTCAGAATGAATAAACGACAGCAATTCTCATTAAGAATCATATTTAACAGTAGAGATTGTCAAGTATACAATGTGTCATTCATTTCCGAACTTTTAAAGTAAGTGCTATCCGTATAATCTTGCCATGTCCCATGACTTCTCAATATGAATGCAAGTATTTTATGTTAGTAAAAGTAAGCAGCCAACTTCTTCATCCTTTTATTCTCCATGAGAACTTGTTGGGGATTGGTACTTCTGCGGTGTATTAACTGTTGTCCACTTGGTAAAGAGCGTGTACAGTCTACTGTGTCCTCTGTACTCATGGCAAGAGCCACAATAGTTTCTGCTACATTTGGATGGCAGCACTGGTAGTATACCAATCTGAGGAGAAGCCCCACAATGTAGATCCCTGCAGTACTCACAATGACATAAGGAGGTAGAGGCAGTTCAAAGTATGGCGGTTCCATTGTGATTTGCCAGAACCAGATACCATAAAGCATTGCAATGTCTAGTCCTATAAAGCTGTGATACAGAAGAGTTTTCCACTTCGTCTGTCCCTCTGTCACGTTAAACCAATTAAAGTACCAGATGAGGCCCACGGTGGCCCGGTAGAGCCACTCTCCACCCGGGCTCTCCATAAAGTCTGTGTCGGACCTCCAGGCACAGAACACTAGAATGATCCATGAGCTCAGGAAGTGAGGGAAGATATAGCAGGGCAGGACAGAGGTGAAGAGGGCAAGTGCAACTACACGTGGAAGGATCAGCAACAAGTTCCACAGGAAATAGACAATGGAGGACTTCAAGGTTTGACGGGCCTTATCTGGCAGGAAGGCGCGTAGAGAGCGGTGGTACATGGTAACACTGCAGGCGATGGCAGATGCTGAGCCAAATGCCTTCAATACTAAATGGAGGACGAAATGTGTCGTTAATGTATCAATATGAGGACCACATGTTCTGATGATCAATAATGCAATGGTATGAGGACAATATGATCAGATAATCAAAGGAAGAAAAGGATGTTATAGTCCCAGTTCTATATGGGTCTGAAGTCTAGATATGGATTTGGAGAAGGTTATTGAGGTGGTGGGCCTCAGACAAAGCTCCCTGCTGGGTATGAGATATCATGGGCTCAACTGAACAAAACATCTAAAACGGAAGGGGACCTTTTGAAAACCTCTGTGCTGTGACTGACATATCCTGCTCTCACAAGTTCTTTATGAACATAAAAATTTCGGTTTCCTAGGGTATCACTTTTGATTGATGCAAAACGGACATAGTTCAACCTTGTCATGTATTTAGGAAGAAATACATACTTGTCATGAGCTCCATGTCCCCCCTCTGCAGAATAACGGTGAGCATCAGGACCAACTGAGGGGCGCTCTCGGAAAAGGTCTCTATCAGACGCAACATACTGAGATCGTGGCTCAGGTACATCGCAACTTTGTCTTGGTATTGCTTTTCAGTAGAGACACCGTGCATTGATATCTCAAATAGCCCACAGTACCTGGGGTTAAAATTTATCAGTTAAATTTTTTTCTGTCAGTTAATAAAATAAGAAAAACAACAACAAAAATATATATATATATATATATATATATATTACCCTTATTTAGTTCAATGTGCGAACTCGAATGTATTCTTAGTTTTGGGGAGATTATTGTTTTGGGGCGTGGGACGAAATTAAATTAAGTGCTGTGCTTACTTAAGATAGACAGAAAAACAACATAGGCAAGGAGATTCACAACTGAATTATTTAAGGAAAACAAATTACCATTCATCTTATTTGAAAAAGCCCTTGTGATGACATAAATGAGCCAAATTGAGAGTGTATGACGTAACCCACGACCCACTCAGAACTAACGTAAATCAACAAGGATTATACAACCTTAGGTAGATTCCCAACTGGAACACATGCAGAGCTTTGAGGGAGCGCCGATTCACACACGTTTCCAGGTGGGTTGCTCCTTTATAATCATCGTAAATATACCACAGCCAGCTATAAACTTGGGCAAGAACCGAGGAGCCCGCTAGAAGGAACACCAGGAATCCCAGGCAAACATATGCTTCTTCCTGATAGAAAGTCACTACTGCCCATACGTCCAATAATATGTCAGCCAGAAAAAACAGCAGACCCCCAAAAGTAAAGACGAAGTCCAAACAAGAATACTTTGAAAGAAGCTCTTTCTCCATGGTATGTTCTTACCGTTTCTGGTTGTAAATGGTCTATTTTTCCCAGGTATACATTGCTTACTTCACTCCTGACATTACAAACTGGGAACAGAAACTAAGAAAACGTCCGACGTTACGCTTGTTTAAACACACCCCTCCATTCAAACTTTGTCAGTCTTTCTGTATGGGATTTTAAATTGCGTTAGGTGGAATTGTTTTAATAATCTGGAAAATCAAGGACTTTAACCTGACATTATATTTGTTTTGTATGTATGTTTTGTAAGGGCCCCATACTTGCAACGTTTATTCAAAAGTTACTCCGCGTAAAAAAATACATCAGGAAACAGCGAAACAGTAAGAAAAAAAACATACCATGCATTGTAGGCTACTAGTATAAACTGAAGATAATTATACTTAACCTTTGATAATTTATCTTAAGTCGCTCCCTATCTCTCAATTTAAACTGTATAAAGACAGTTCGATAGGCTGCACTTTAAAGGTCGGCTGTGCCGTCCGTTAAGTTCAGGACCGATCAAACTGTGTTTACCACAATTGTTATCGTCTCTATGGTTAGTTGTAACATACGGGTAGGGGTTACATTTATTATTACTTAACAAAAAGTCGTAATAATTGGACGAAATACGCAAATAAAAGTCATGGGCGATCGGCTGAGCATTGTGGGAAACCCTTCACATCACCCTAAGGATGCTGCCCTGCACTATTACGGATTTGTGTTGTTCTACTACCGCTATACTTCTTTTTTATGATCCGTCTTTTGTTCCAGTGACCTCTAAGACATTCCCAACTTTGTGCAGAAACAAGCTATATTGATGTTTTCGTTCTCAAACACGCAACGATTTCTTATTACAAAGTTTATTTTTAGTCATGACCAGAGTTGAAAACACTAGGCATACATTATAAATCTAAATATAACCAAATACGATATCACTAAAGATAAATTAAATAAAACAAACGTAAACAAGGAAATCACATTTGTAAAGTCCTACTTAACAATATAAATTTAATCATGCAGACGCAATTGCTCTATGCCATATTTCTACGCCTCCCAACAAAAATGATATAAATAATAAAAAAATATAGGAGGTATGACTGAACATAAAGCGGCTGCATGACTTTTTCTGTTGATATCCTGATCTGAATTGCACCCTCTTAATTTCCCTAAATCGGGCCACACCATTTACACCTGTCATAACATTTGACAAAATCTCTATTTTATACGCATTTAAGGCATTTGATTCAACCACCAAAAGGTTTAGATTTGTTCCTAAACACTTAAATTTATACATAAACTGCAGGTTGCTTAAAACCAATAAATTTGCCGCTGGCATACGAGTTATCCAGCTGTCACCTCAAGTTATGTGCACAAAGAGATCACAAAGAGACAATCTACATCTGTAGGCCTTCAAGCAATCAACTCCGTCTCTTAGTTCCTACTAGTTGGACAAGATGATCAAAATCAGTATTAATGATTGTACTTATCTTATTCCCCCAAAGGTTAAACTACATCTTTAACCAAACATAATCATCACAGGATCATGTGGAAACAGTAAAAATAGTCTTTTAGTTAATATTAGCAATTAGACCTAGTTAATTGACAAGAAGTAGATACATACCATTATCAATAACAGACTTCAGACAAATACGAGTATAAGTAACAGAAAATATCTGCTATGGTATATGTAAATTTCATAATGTTAGCTGAAATTGAAGTGAAATACAGCTATAGAGAATGATAGCACTGTATCACTTGGAGCAAGTGTTTGGCTCATAGCAATAGGTCAAGATAATAATTAAGTCAATATTTCCAATATGCGCAATTTTTTTTAAGTAATTACAATAATGGTGGAATTAACTTAATCCTTGCAATGTTTCTGCCAAAATATATACAGAATTACTAAATAAGTTAACATTTTGACAGCAAATATTTCCCAGGGTACTTTAAAAACAACAGCAACAAGAAGCATGTTTAACTAGGCTAAGTTTTGAAGGTAGAATGTACATTATTTGTAATAAACATAAAAGACAAGTATGTAACATTACAATCAACTATATATCCACACATTTGAAAAAGGCAGCATAATTTCCCTGATAACCCTCCAAGTGTATTTAAAGTATACAACTAATAAAATACACTTTACTTACATTAAAATTGTCAATCAGTAGCTTACATACAAAAAAAGCTATTGAAACTGCAAACAATTCGGAGCATATGGGATAACTTTTTCAGATTAAAAACACACGTTTTGTTCACCAGGCTAGTTTTCAGTACGTTGTGCTTTTAGTCCCTAAATATAGCATAAAAAGTATGCTTTCAGTTGAAGTTTGGGAATATAATTCTGATGTAAGCTATCATACTGCACGTTCTACACACAGTAATCACAGACACACCTGTTCACAATCAGATGTCATGTTCGGGGGAGGTATTTAAATAACCTGAAGTCAAAGTAAGTGTCTGCACTTTTCAGATGAGGTTATGGGTAAAGCACTCCCATCTTCACCCCAACAGTCACCTTGGGTCTGCTAATCTGTTCCAAAGGGGGATTGATGGATGTGTGCTCCCTGCCTCTGTATGTTGTCCCAGGAAAAGCTTCAAAAATGTAGCAGATCCAACCATGCCAAAGCTAATGTGTATTAATATTCAATAAATGTTTAAAGACAATTGAGTTTGTCTAACCAACATGTTTTTACAAGCAGACTTGCATTCCATCTGTGGCATGTTAATTTGCCTTAGCTTAAACATACCCAGTCACACAACATTGTTGAGCTCACGCTAATTCGTTTTGACACCAGTTCTACTATTTCCTTTTACAGAAAGAAATGAGTTGCATGGCTTTCCATCCGTTTGTTGAGTGGATAAGAAGAAGGGGCTCCATCCTGGGAAACAGCTGTAATACACAGCTGCCCATCGGGCATCTCCTCCGCCACCCCAGCCTCCCTCAAAGTAGGTCTCCACAGCTTGGGGTGGAAGCAGCAATAGTACAGGGATTTGAAAAACAGGCCTAGGAGGTAAATAATGGGTAGGGTGACAAGCAAGACAGCGGCGTAGGACTGCGTCAGCACTGGGTCTCTGTAGCACCACCAGGTGGTGAGCAGGAGGCCTCCATCTACAGCCATGAAGGAGTGGTAGATTACACTCCGACCTCTAGTCCGACCCTCGGCCACATTGAACCAGCTGAAGTACCAGATAAGGCCTACGGTGGCCCGGTAGAGCCATTCTCCAGCAGGGCTGTCCATAAAGTTGGTCTTTTGCCACCAGACCCAGAATACAAGCACAGGCCAAATAAAGAGGAAGTGAATGGCCACGTACTTTGGCAGGACAGAGGTGAATAGGGCAATGGCTGCCATGCGAGGGCCAATCAGCAAAAGGTTCCATAGAAAGTAAACCAGGGAAGAACACCAACCCTGCTTGGCCTTGTCTGGGAGGAAGGAGCGCAGCGAGCGGTGGTAATCTACTACCATCCAGGCTATGGAAGTGGTTGAGGCAACAACACTAACACCTACAAAAGCAGAAGCTTTGTTGTTACAAAGTATTCCACAGGATGTGAACAAAACATCTTTGTGGCATTTGTAAGATATTAAGTGACAACAGCAGTAAGTTACTGTAATATAACAGCTGTATTGGGGCCTTGGGCAGATCATACTCACACTGTACAGTCCTGGCTCTGTTGTTATGCAGCATGATATAAGTCATCAAGGTGAGTTGTGGGGCACTCTCACAGAAGGTTTCAATGAGTCGAAGCATGCTAAGATCATGGGTTAAGTAAATAGCATACTCTGAGCCTTCTCCCTTTCGCCACCACACACGGAAGCCTTGTCTTATAGCAGAGATGTGCCTGTAGAGACAGTATTAAGTGAAGCAACACAAGAATAAAATGGGACCAACAAGAAATTCAAGTTATTGCAAGCATATTCTCTAATACTATGCATGCAAGAAATATCAAAGTTTAATGGCATAGGCCTAATCCTTCTTAAAGGCGCTGCAAGAGCCTTTTCTCAATGTTAGCCCTTCAAATTATTATAAGATTGACACTTAAGTTGTTCTCAGGCAAACTGGATTTGTTCTTGACACACCCGGTAAATTATGTAAGGTTTTTTGAACACGTCAAATGCTATTACTTGTGCTTGATAAATAAGCATGCATTATGGTAGATGATGAAGAATAAATTGAACACCCACCAATACACAATTGATACTGCATGAGACAAACGAATGCTTAGACTGGTCTACGCGAGCAGATCAAAGCAGTTACATGATAAAAGTCAGTTTAAACATTAATTTTGACACATCAGCAAGTACTGTGAAATGGTAACTGTTGTGTAGACTATAAGTAGGCCTATATTGGGTTGAATCATTTATGTTACCTGCAGAAGAAGCCAAGTTGAAACACATGCAAGACGCAGAAAAGTTGTACGCGGTTGCTAAAGAACACATTCTCAGAGGATGTATGTGCATCTAATCCCTCCAGTCCCCGGTCATATTTAAACCAGAACCAGCTGAACAATTGGACCACGACAGAAGACAGCACCATGACTCCCACCAAAACTCCAAACCAGAAACAATCTCCACGTGAGTAGAACTCCGTGGCGACCCACAGATCAGATCCCACGTCGAACAAGAACGTGCAAACACCGATGACCGAGAAAGCTAAATCAAGCCAAGAATACTTCGAGAAGGCTGCGCACTCCATGACTAGCTAACAATAGTTAGCTTGCTTTCCCATCTGTCTTCTGAACCGTTATTTTTTCTTTCTCTGTCCAATGCATCCCTCTACCCACCAAATTCGCGTTTGGTCAACCAAACATTGCTTCAAAATGTTCATCTTGGAAATATGATAGCCATTGTCTGATTATGGAAAAAGGATAATCAAATGATGAGTTTTTAGCTCAGGAAATGTTGAGGTTTGAGAGTTTGTGGTAACAATTAATGTTGACTGACTGGATAGTGGAAGTTCGTGCGTTTGTCACAATGCCAGGCTACCAGCGTCAATAAGTTGTACGCTCCTCCCACTGCACTATAGGCGCTACAACTGAGGAAATACAAAACTCTGGATGTGGATTCAAAATATTATGGGAACTCAAGAATAGAAGGATCAGTGGTAAATTCTGCTACACTGACTCTGTAGCCAAATAGGCTACTGGGCCAGCCAGCGACATCTTAAATAACTGTAAAGTGATTGTTTTAATTTGTTTGGCAATACAATGGTTTGAAAATGGTCTACTATCTTACCAAAACGTTCGGGCACAACTAACACAAGAATATCAAAATGTCAACTAAAATATACCCTAACAAACTGAATGAACGTTGGACAAAAATGTTAATTAATCTAACCCTCAAATTATTAAATTAAAACTTGCGGGCATTCAGTCTTTACAGGTCAGCAAAACAAGACAAATCGTTAACGTTTATTGGTAATATGGGACTATTTACCTAAACGATGCTGATGTATGTGTATATTTGTGTAAATGTTACCGCGGAAAACCAAACCACATAGCTAATAATGTTGCCTAGACCTTTTTCTAAGGATACGCTTTCATGTTCAGAAAACCAGTGTGCCACACCTCTTTGAGTGAGGGATGTAAGATAAACGTATTATTTACGAGACATAGCACTGCGCGCCACAAGGAAGGCAGTCACAGTCAGAACATACTTTGCTACGTCCGTTCTGTGCAGTCTGAAAAGAACGCATTCTGCCTAACGAGGTAATGTCGAGAGTTTATATTGGAAGATTAAGCTATCGAGCAAGAGAAAAGGACGTCGAACGATTTTTCAAAGGATATGGCAAGATACTCGAAGTTGACCTTAAAAACGGGTAATAATACGATAGTCCTTTGCATAATTTCAGGCCGCATTTTGGGCCCTGGCTAGTTAGCTAACGTCGCGACTGTACAAACAGTTAAAGATTTGCTAAGACTCGCGTTTGATTTTTTTAATATGTTGTTTATAATAGTTCAGTTTGGAACATATCTTCTTCGTTTTGCTTGCAGGTCTAGTTAACTTCTTAGATAAAATTTTCTAAATGTAATTTTGGCTAATGTTAGCTAAATTGCTAAGCGAGTAAATTAGTAGACATTGTACAAACGGTGTAGCTAGCTAACATGTTAACGCGTTCTAATCTACTTAGTTTTTGAGTGGTTTGCCGGCGCAGTTCATTTAATTTCAAAATGTCCCACTTCACCCAAAACAGTGCACGTATTGTGGGCCTGTTTTTGCTTGCTTACTCGCGGAGCGTTATGTAAGGCCTGAATCCAACATGGCAACGGGTAACTTCAAGTAAAGAATAAATGTCCATGATATTTTTATCGGAAGCAACCTGCTTGGTTGTCCACTTCCCTGCTGTTCTAGCCTTGCATTAGTTGACTAACTAGGATATTTGACCCAGTTTTTTTGCTTTCTGCTACCGCGGCCATGACGACAATAACCTGTAGAACACTGTGTGCCGTTTTCTGAGATGGAAAAAATAGGCCGGCAGACATCCATTTGATTGTCATACCCCAATCGTGATAACACCATTCCAGGTAAAAAAAAATATGCACCGTGTGTAACTGTGTACATTTATTTTTTGTGTGTAGGTATGGATTTGTTGAATTTGATGATCCCCGTGATGCGGATGATGCTGTATATGACCTGAATGGGAAAGACCTCTGTGGGGAGAGGGTAATTGTGGAGCATACCAAGGGGCCACGTAGAGATAACAGCTATGGCTCTGGAGGCAGAAGTAAGTATATATTTGAATGTTTGGTCTTGTTTGAGGGTATTGTGATTTGAAGAGGGCTTCCACCACAGAACCAGATTTTTCTTAGGCATGACTATCCAGATGTTTTCTTGGTGGCTCTCGTGCATTCAGTTGAATAATTCTCAAAAATAAATCTGTACAGGTGTAATGCATTTTTATTCACAACGAAAGAAAGAAAATTCAGTCTTTAAGAACAAAATAAGCTGCTGATAATACTTACTGGGAGGATACAACCGTTTTTATAGATGGACACATTCCTTACCCTTATACCACCAAGAATCCGGGTAGTAGGGAGCAATCGTGTAGGTTTCCCATAGTCCTTTTGTTTTCTAAGGGCTTTTTTTAGCTTGCAGTATGAAGGAGACAGACGCAGCCAAATTCCACATTCAAATGTATACTGTGTACCATAGAGTATTGAATGCACTCGTGCCACCAGGATGTATTTTTTTGTTGCAAAGAAATGTATTATTAGAATGATAGGACAATTTGAGGAATAGAATGTGTAATTCAAAACTGAATACGATACAATGGACAAACATTCAATTGTAATTGAAGTATAATACACTTTCTAAATTGTTATATTTTAGTAATCTATTAACGAGTAGTAATTTTGCTGTTTTATTCAGGATCTCTTATTTTGTTGAAAATGAATGTAAATATAAAGGTAAAGATTTAACAAAGAACCTCAATGTTTTAATTGAAAGAGTCCTTTGCTGACTGCCTGCCCCTATTGCTGGCCATGGTGTCCCCTTTCCAAGAGTGTGGTTTGACCATTCTGGGCCCCTGGGCAGACCAAAAAAGGGAGCCATTGTGAATGAAGACCGCTTTTCCCATTAGGCCCTGGCCGGGTGGTGAGGATGCCATGGGGTTAGGAACAGATGTGGGTTATGCTCTTATAGGTGCCTGAAAAAAATGTTTTGTAAAGTGAAATGTATTAATAGTTATGGTAGTTTAGCCGTTAGTTCACCGTAAGTACTATTTCAGTGAGTTTTCTTTTTTACTTTTTCATTCGATTTAAGTTTGTGTGTAGATTAAAATCAGTTCTACCAAACTTGAATCATTCGTTTATTAGTAATGGCGAGGTTTTTTTTTCTTTTCTTTTCATTTTTTTTAGAAAATGTTTACGTGTGTAATCAGCAGTTTTTGTTTTTCTGAAGTGTAGTTTTTCTTTCCTTGCTTTTCCCTTTGTAAATATTCTCTGAAATATATGGAAATACATTATTTATAGGTTTGTAGACGGTAGAGTGGAGTCTAGGATTGTGGTTTTCCCCCTCTGTTGATCCCCTGTCCTGATTGTTTCTGATCTTTTCCTATTACCTTGAAAGGTGGGTATGGGCGCGGGGGAAGAGACAGATACGGCCCACCAGCACGGACTGACTATCGGTTGATAGTTGAGAACCTTTCCAGCCGCTGCAGCTGGCAAGACTTGAAGGTATGATGTGACATGTTGTAGAACGCGCAGTTTAACATTAAATATTGTTGCAGAACAGAATTGCCAATTTGATGAAAATTTTTGATTTGTTGCCCTCTTTTCAATTCCATCTCAATATTCTTTGGTTCTCTCTAGGATTACATGAGGCAAGCGGGTGAGGTGACGTATGCGGACACCAACAAGGGCCGTAGGAATGAGGGAGTGATCGAGTTCCGGCTCTACGCTGACATGAAGAGGGCTCTGGAGAAGCTGGACGGCACGGAGGTCAACGGCAGGAAGATTCGGCTCATCGAAGACCGTCCCGGAGCCAAGAGGAGCCGCCGCTCTTACTCCCGCAGTCGCAGCCGCTCCAGGTGCCTTACTGTCTCCTCCGCTTGGCTTATGGTTCAGCTCACCATTTTCTTCAGGCAATGTTGTTGCACAGCTAGAACAACCGTGCGTAGGTTAAGCAACTGTGCCTAATTTGTTCCTTCGACTACTCAGGTCTCGCTCTAGAAGTCGCCGGTCCCGCAAGAGCCGCAGTCGCAGTGAAAGCAGTAGCCGTAGCCGCTCCCGGTCCAGGTGAGTACAGGACGTTGAGACCCCTAGTTTTTTACATTCATGCCACCCACGGCCCTATTTTAGATGATTTATAATCCTATTGCAACCAAGGATTCCAACACTAATGAAAGCATATTGCATATGATTTTCTTTCTTCAGAGCGGCTTCTCGTTCCCGGAGTCGCTCCCAGAGCAAAAAGAACAAGAGCAAGAGCCGTAAAGATGATGAGGATCGCAGTAATGGGGCCCACAAAAGCAAGGAGGGCCGCAGCCGAGACGAGGGGCGCAGTCGCAGCAGGAGTCGCAGTCCCAAGAGCAAAAAAAACAAGAAAGATGGAAAGAGGAGTAGGAAAGAGGAGTCCCGCTCCAAGTCTAGGTCACGCTCTCGTTCAAAATCTAGGTCTCGCTCCAGGTCAGGAGTCAAGGATCGCTCCAGGAAATCTGGCTCCAAGAGTCGTGAGCGGGCAAAGAGTGATGAGGAAGGTGGTGCTGCAGAGCGAGCTTCACGATCTCGCTCACGCACCCCTGCTGAATCTAAACCTAGAGCCAAATCTAAGTCAAAGTCCAAGTCCAAATCCAAGTCTAAATCCCCTTCACCACCAAAAGTCCACTCTCGTTCCCCTTCTGCTTCTCGCTCTGAGTCTCGCTCTGAGTCTCGCTCCCGCTCACGTTCTCGATCCCAATCGTAGTTGGAGTTGTGTGTTTGTGTATGTGTGTGTGGCAAGCTCTTACTCATGTCTCCCGAAAATCCAACCCAATGTTTGTCCCCCTATTTTGATATGGTGAAATAATACTCATACTTGATGTCTTCGAAAACATGCTTTCCCATTTATTTTTAATATTCTTAGAAAACATTTTTCCGGTAGTAATGTCTTTGAGATTTTTTGTAAAATTAAGACATGTGAGAAATGGAAGGATTTTATAAGTTGAAATGGATTTACAATGTTGTAGTGTTTGTATCACACATGAAACTATACCATTATGTCTGAGTGTGATGTTTTATTATTTTTGCATCCTTTCACCTTTGTGGAACTTATTTTACCAGTTAATCTCAAAATAAAAGAATGCTTGATCTGGAATGGTTAAGGTTATTTTTCGAAATGGGAAGGATTTGCGTATACAATACTGGGCTCGACTTTTGTTCTGTTAATGACAATAAATTTTCGGACTACTACACCAGTTATTTATAAATGCTGCGTGATAGGGAAATACGGTAGAGTGGTTAAATTCTCCTAAACGGCCACAAGATGGCACTATTTCGACGATTAAGTTTAGTGTTTGTCTTGGAAGATCAATGACCATTACACTTTTTCAACTGCTCAATCTTCAAACATAAACCTCTGTAAAACCTAAGAATTGGGAACTTACGCAACCGTTTAGGTACCTATGTATGAATCATACGAATCAGGAAACTTTTCAGATTGCCTAGGTCCTAAGTGCAAAGGTAAGCGAAGATGGGAACCAGTTTTTTGCTTTGTGAAGAAGGGGTACGATTCGGCAAGGAAGGGCAGAAGGAGGCGCTTACGGAAACCACCGGGTTTTGACAGGAAAGCATAGAATTTGTGATGAAAAATGGAATAACCTTTAACATGGTATCTTTGTTACCATTTTATTTCAGTTGCATAAACCGATAGGATTTATTACGGTTGTAATCTTAACCATTTGAACTTGGAATCCTACAGAAAGATTAATTAATTAAAGAAGCCTGCAGTAGAATCCTCGATAAGAAAACGGACCAAGTGTCGCCTACTACTTGCATCATGTTTCGAGAGACCATGAATGGACTGCAAAAGAATGAAGCAAATAAAGGCAAGTTACAAAAAGTTGTCAGTATTAGTGGTTTTTACCATAAATAAAAAATCGAATTTGTTAGTTTTAAATTACGAATAGTTACTAATCATTTGCTCTCAGTCAGTCAGTAACCTTTTTTATTTATTTATATATTTTCAGCATTTTCCTCTGCTGTCCATATGGGTTAATTCAACATTAATAGCTAATGATTCTCCACATAAAATAAGCCTTATTTTGTTTTTTTCAACAGGTTGTTTGAAAATGTTAGGTTAATTGACAACACCAACGAATGCGATTGAATTTCCATTATATGCTATAGATCCGTCAGGTTAACTAAAGTAATGCAAATGCACATTCCATCAGTTTATATCGGCAATACATTCTTTCAAAAGGCTGCGCAGCCATGTTTTTGAATTATGGTCTACAACAGATCAAAATACACCATTTCTATAGAGGTATTGACGTATATAAAATCCGTTATGCGCAGTGGATTTTATATTCATCATTCAGCTGTTTTAAAATCCAATGTGTTCATTGCATCCATATATATATCCACCCTTTTTGCAATGGCAGTGTTATAGACACCATAAAACTCCATGCGTCTGACTATAATCGCATTAAACAACTTGACTTGCAGATGGGGCATTACTTTCTTGATTTTGTTCATTTCAGCATCTGACTATTTTGTCTGTTAAGCCTAGGAGCCTGCTGTCTGTTTATGGCAACATTTAGGTCAGCTCCAAACACCCTCATGCTTTTCATATTAATTGAAAAACTACTTTTTAAATTTGAGCATCTATACGGTTGTGGCAGTTATTCACGTTACTCAATCATTGAAATTGTGAGCCGAGAACAAGCTATACAAAGGTAAGATCTGTCTGGCATCATTAATAATGATGTTACCAGTGACCATATGAACACGGGCATGTTCTGGTTGGAGTCTGTTGCTATCAAAACAACCTAGGCTATGCTGTGTTAAGTCAAACCTTACTCTCCAACTCTGGCCAAGTGCGTAATTCGGAATTATCAAATTGTGCTACGACTATAGCCAATCGGGTTTTTGCTCAGCAGGCGACAGAAAGCCTTACAAATTCTATGCAGCTCATCATGGCACATAACTTAATAGTGCTGTTGTTTAGGCCAAGAAATGTTTTCCTTTAGTTCGTGTTCATGTGGTTTGGGGGAAGGGGAAGCTACAGGTTTATTCCGTTTTGACCTGAGGCAGTTTTGTGCGCTACCAATCAGACAGTGGTTATTCATGCGTTTTGAAAGACATTGTAGCATGCAGGCTCCAGACCTTGCACCAATTGCTGTGTTTGAGGCTGTTTTTCTGTTTTGCTGCAATTTGTTAATGGTCATGAGAACTTCACAGAGAACAGCACACATGTGAAGTCTTGCTTCTGTTTTTTCTTAATTTGACTGTTTCAGTTCAGAAGACATTAAATGTTTGGAACAGTTAATGTATATAGTTATTTCCCAAATACTACAATGAAAAGTGTTAAAACGGAATGTTCAGTTATATTTATTTATTATTTATTTATCTTGCAAAACCAAAGCCAAGCGTCTTTATATCTTTACTTACTGCATCTTGATTAGATTCATCCATATAGATTATTTATAAAGGAAGAATGTGCAGCTTCATCATACAGCAAAAACTTGGTAAGCCAAGGTCCATTGTTTCAGTACCAATGCATTACCAACTTTGTGTGATTTTGTAGTATAACAGGTTTAAGATCCGCTAACACAGTCCTTCTTTGCTTTACTCCCTCCCACAGTACTCCGATAGTATGTACCTGGGAGCCGCACCTCGGGACCAACCTGCATCATGAAGACAGAAAAAGGCCTCACGCCAAGTCCCCCTCCCCGCCCACGGGAGTGTCGTTTCAGCCTCCGCGGCAGAAAGAAGAAGGAAACAATCCTACAGGGCAAGCTACGCATCCGCTCCATGCCAGGAGTCTTTCTGGTGCTAGGGGTCATTGTAGTGGTGGTTGGCACCGCGTTGGCAGTAGCAGGCTACTGGCCCTACCGGACCCACCGGTCGTCTCTTTTAGGGCCAGGGACAGGGGATCAGTCCTCTGGCTGGAGCCTGGGAGCCAAAGGCCTGCTCTCCACAGCGAGGGTCATCCACAGTGAGCGCATGAAACTCCTAGGACCTGTCATCATGGGTGTGGGCCTTTTCATTGTGATTTGTGCCAACACCGTACTCTATGAAAACCGGGACAGGGAGACCCAGATGCTGCTGGCCCAGATGCGCAGCGTCATCTGCTCTGTGTCAGCGGTCGTCCCCTCCGCAGACCTCTCCGAGATGGCGGCGGCCAACTCCATGGCCAGGCATTACCAGTGGCTAAACAGCTTACCCGCTGCCCACCTCAATATCCTTTGTCTGCAGCAGATGACCAGCTCGGAGCCCTTACTCCAGACCAGGGGCAGGGAAGGGGACGAGAAAGAGGACTGCACCTATCAGCTGGCCATTTTGCGGACGGAGGCTCTCCACCACCAGGAGTCGACATCCAGCCCCTCCCTCCACTCGTCCCCCACCAACTCCTGCAACTCCAGCAAGGCGGACTTCCATACACAGGAAAGTGCCCTGGGGGCAGGGGGGAGGGGCAGTGCTGACCAGCCTGCCACACTTCCCAAGCTCAACAACTGCCCGACGTCCACTAGCTCCATGTCCACCCTTGGAGGGGATGACTGGGTGGCCCCTGCCCCGCTGCCCCGACGCTGCCACAGCATGAGCTACAGGACTAAGCCATGTGGCCCCCTAACTTTGGATCTTCTGGAGGTGGGGGCCCTAAGACCCAGTGGAGAGGGGAAAACAATGAGCCCCCCATCAACAGAGCAAAAGCCCATCTCTGAGGTGTGTGTGAACATGACTGGGCCGCTGGAGGAGGTGGAGGAACCAACGCACCGCAGCTGGCCCCGCCTGGACCTGGTCTGTGCCAGGAGGTACCTGAAGCTGGAAAACAAGGAGGACTCCGTGGACAAGCTGCTGGAGCAGCAGTGTTCTCAGTGGGATAAGAGTTTTGGCTCAGGCCCATTCCAGTAGGGCTGCACATTACACATGTTCAAGTACATTTAAACAAAGGAGCATTGGCTTTTTCCTTTGGATCACAATCGTGCACTTTCTGCTGACTAATTCATCCAAATAAGCTAGGGTAGGAAGGAAATCATGTCTTCTATAAAAAAAAACGTCCATGTATTATTCAAAGCTTTATTTTCTTAGGTACTGCAGTGCTTCCACATCTAAGATCCAAAGCATGAGAAGGTGTTTCTTAACCTTCCATAGGATGTGGATATACAGCTGTAACAGAGGGTTTAAATTCAGGGTGGATGTGGACTGGATCAATGGATGACTTTAGTTTTTGTTGTTTTGAAACAAGGGGAACGATGCACGAGTCCATACGGTCATAGAAGAGTGGAGCAACGTGTCTGTCTGTTTGCTGGACTGCAGTCTGACTTGGCAGCAATGGGAGGAATCATCTCAGCTCCCTTGCCAGTGCATAGCTAGTTTCCAGAGCAGACGAAGCACTTCCAAAAAGGAGAGATAGAATTTGGAAATGTCTTCACTGTCCTATGAAATAAAAGAAAAAAAAACATGTAACACGTGAGCCCTCAAGAGACTGACAGCATTTGACCAGTTCAGCTATTGCAGCTTGTTCAAATGCCTTAGGTCTTTATCATTGAAACAAACTGCATGATTGAGATGTACCGTATGCAACATCTTCACGGTTATGCAAAAAGGATGGTATCTTTGGTTGTGTACGTGTTAACAGGGGTAGTCTATTGCAGCCATTGGAATGACATGTCCGTGTGCTGTCCGTCCGTACTGTGTTCGCTAGAACCCTTACTGTCCCATCTCAGTGATTGGCTCTCGCAGTCCTAGAATGCAGCTACAGTCGTTAACCAGGGGAGCGCCACTCCCTTCATCCAAATACAAGGGGAGGGAAGGGTGACGCAGGGGGCAAAAAGTGAGACTGCCGTTGGGGTTTTGATTGAGTGAGATGATCTGTGTGTTTGCATGCAGTAGGGGGACGGATGGGTAGCATAGAGGGGGGGCATCAATAAGACTCCCAGAGGATACCCTTCCCTCCATCCCCTCTTCTGCCATCCTCCGCTTGCAGACGGGGGGGGGGGGGAGGCGGGGGCCGCTGGCTCGCTCTTTCTCTCTTTTTGTCTGTGCTGCCTGTTTTGTATGCTAAGTGTGACGAGTTG
>JAVQJS010024888.1:0-10667 GCA_036024795.1 Galaxias rostratus | reverse complement strand
GAGAGAGAGAGAGAGAGAGAGAGAGAGAGAGAGAGAGAGAGAGAGAGAGAGAGAGAGAAAATAAAATAAAACCGGCACAAAACGCTGTGGCAGCATTTCCTTCCGACATTATATGTGTTTTTTTTTGTCCTCCTTTGCTTTGCCTCCTTTCAGAACGCGCCCACAGTTATTGCTGCCCATTAACCCCGCTCCAGGAGAGACTTTCCTATCTCCAGCAGCAGCAGCAGCTTTGTGCCTGTGCAGCCTGTGGGCAGCGTGGCGCCGCGCCGCGTCTCAGGTATAATCTGCATGGCTCGGTCAAGGCCGAGCCGCAGTGGAAGACGCATCGCGGCGCGTGAAGGTCTCCCTCCCTTTATCTTGCGCTTCTTGAAAGCCCGGGCTGTACTCGCACTGCCTTTCATTTCCGCCCGCTCGGCAGTACCCCCACGATAAAGGGCGAGCGGCCCACCATACCCAAGCCTCCTCAACAAAGGAGACAGGCTGCTAATGATTTGCATTGGGAAGAAAACCAAGGATAACACCCCCCAGCACGCACACACACACACTCACCACTGGTGTGTTGTTATGGTTCCTTCATCAGCAGTGTGAGCTCATGGCTGTCAATCTTGACAGGAGGTGTTCTCATACCGTGTACTTCAGGTCATTCCGACATGAATAAACATGATCGCCATGGCTCAACGGGAGCCGTTGTCTGTGTGTTGGCACGAGCAATGGTTCCCCTCTCTCCCTCGCGCTCTCACCATGCCTCCCTCCCTGCTTGTGTAAGTTGTCTCGACAATGCTTTGCCAATGCCTCCTCAGCCACTCGCTCTGAATCTCTTTGTCCATCACCTTTTGATCATGCAGAAGATGGACGCCATTTGGATGGGGAGTTTATTATTCACCAGGTCCATGATAACCTGGCGCCGTGCTGCTGCGGCATACTTATCATGCTCTGCGCTATCAAGCTACACCCTCTCCTCTTTGTACAGCGGTCTAAATCGTCATCCTTTATCTAAAGGACATGTATGCACATTCCATCATGGGCATCGTTCCCGCTCTCTCTGCTGTGTATTTTCCAGGCTTGTAGTTTTCTAAAGGTAACACGCTCCAAACAACTTGCCTGGCAATATCCCCAATCATATTTATTACCGCAGAAGAAGAAGAGGAGGAGGAGGAGGAGGAGGAGGAGGCGGGGTCACCCTTCTCCCCTGCTTTTTTATTTACCTTTGTAAGCATAGTCGTGGCAGTTTTACTCGCTATGCCTTTTTCCTGACCCGCAGTGTTTTATTTCACAGGAGTGTTTAGGCCTTTGAAGGGTGACCTTCAATCCATATATTTGTTGCTGTAACTCCTTGCTGGTACACCTGCAGTATCTCTGTGGGGCCACTGTGATGGAGATAAAACGCCTTTTTTATGCCGCACACTGAATCAAGTCACTTTTATGCCAACATTTCAGCCACTATTCAAACAAAATGAGAGCGTTAGCATTCCGGTCCAGTCGACGCCGCTCCCGCTGCCTCTCCCACTCCTCCCTCCCGTCTCCGCAGCGTTTGGATGGCGGCCAGAGAACAATTCGGGAGGTAAATAATATGTGTAGGATATGACAACAGCTCGATGGCGTTCTACGAGGTGAGCAAAACATGACTCGCCGCATCTTTAATTTGAGAGAGAACAATAACAAATCTATACTTTCTCTCCCCTGGTACCCATATTGAGAGACTATTATTTGCCTCTGTGTCTGGCCCTCACTGGGCTGAATCAGCAATTGCCACTCCGATCCCCTCCATCTGTCAAATGGCCAGTAATCCAGTATCTGTTGTTTCAGTCTCCTCTTCTTTTTTTCATGACAGCTGTACTTCTAGCCAAATCTGCATTGAACAAGCTCTCTTTTCATACTTTATTTTCTCTTCCTCACCCCTCTCTCTCTCTCTCCCTCACTCTCTCTCTCTCTCTCTCTCTCTCTCTCTCTCTCTCTCTCTCTCTCTCTCTCTTTCTCTCTCACTCTCTGCACTGCCTTCACTTCCCCTCCCTCGGCGCACCTTCTCTCTGGGGAACAAATGCACATCTCTCGTTTGTCCTGCGGTCCTCACCGTGGCAGATGGAGGAAGGTGAGCTGCAATTCCTTTGAATGGCAATAGAGAGGGCCCTCTGTGCCCTCTGTGCCCTCTTTGCCATGGCGAAATCGCAGTTAACAAGAGCCGCCCGCTGGGAGGAAGGAAATGCAAAGCCGCTTGCATGACCACCGAGGATTGTTTATCTTTGGTGTTCCGATTGTCGATTCTCCCCACACGGCGGTCCCACTCTGAAGAGGTGGTTAGTCCGCGTATTCCATTAGAACCATCCAAAGGGAACTCACAAAAAGCCCAACAAGAGAGAAAGAGAGAGAGAGCCTGTCGAGTCCAATCACTAATCTGGAGCAGGAAGTGGGGCCGGATAATGGACTTTTTCCTCCAGGGGGTCTGGGCGGACGCTCTCCTCCACGGTGCGCTTACAGAGAGAGTTCTTGAGGGGAGAGGAAATCAATATCAACAGTGGCAGATATGATATTCGTTCAGAATGCAATTCGGCTGGCGGGGAGGATGAGGAGGCCGCCGCGTTGGAGGAAGCAGACGGAGCGCTGCCGGGCGAGAAGCTGGCGGACGCTCACGGTAACGAACAGTGACGGGCTTTATTTTTAAGCGCCTCTCATCCGTACATCTCCCATTACCGTCATGGCGTCGTGTCCCAGAGGTGTGTGCTACGAAACAGTAGCTTACAGAAACGCAACACGTCATGAAATAAACAAATTGTCATTATAAAGTCAAACAAACTGGTCAAGGCTTCAGTGTGTATGATATCATGTTTTGTGCATTGCTATTTAATAGTTCAACGGGATATAAAAGAAACATTTAACAAGATCAATATATTACTTTGTACCTTCGTTATGCCCATTCGTTTTCTGTTGCAACATGCTGTTTGTTTCATTCTCTAGAGGGGTACAATTGATTGGAAAGACATATGTAGATAATTTCTACACAACAGCACTCCTTCATGTAAATTAATTCAAAACTGGAGCACTTCAACAACTCAGCCAGTGGCTACTCATGTAATCACGCTGCTGTCACTAAGAAAACAGGAAGAGGGGGAGTTAGAGGGATCCTGCTCACCAGGACATTCTCGTTTCATCACCAAAACAAGATTGCCCTGGTGGCATGGAGGCGACCTGGATATGGATGCGCCCCGCTGTGCTCTTTCATCAGCCAAGCGGAGTCCCTTTGCCTGACCAGTGTGCCGCCATCCACAGACAATACCACCCCATGTTTCTACACCCGGGGGGCAGTGACCTTCCTTTCAAAAAGGCAGCTTTGAGGCAATCTGTGATGCTGTACAAGCCATGTTAATGGATGCCAAACCCTTCTTCATCTGCTCCCAGCAGTGGCAGAACAAAAAGGGGTGAAGGAATTATCCCAGTTGAGGCTGCTTTATGACCGCAGAGGGGGCCACAGTGCTGTTTTGAATATGTGTCTGTGAATGGATTTGGGTAGCCATAAGCGTCCATTGAATTGCAGTTTACGGGCGGGGCTGAATGGCCCACTAAAGCAAACCGCTGAAGGGGCGTTCTCCACGGAGCAGAGTGGATTCCGAGTCGTGACTCGCAGAGTTAACGTCGCCGCAGCTTCCCAGTAGTGGTATCGATCGGCACCGGCCTTTCTTCGCCGCGCCGGAGCCGTTTTCGCTTAACAACGCCACATGCCTAACTAGCAAGATGAGCGCAAAACTTTTTGCGGCTTCCGACCATCCCTGGGGGAACCTCTCAGGTGGAAACCCATAGAGCATTGATTGAGGGGGAGGGGGGGGTGGGGGTGGGGGGGGGTGGGGGGGGGTTGGTCATTTGTGCTCTGCACTTGGGAGATTTATACCCCATTTAGTGAAACTGTTTTTTTTTACTGATATGCACATTTGTGATCTGATGAAGGGCATATCAGATTGGTTGGGCTATCCGAGGCCTAGTCACGTGTAACGGAAAGGCTTAGTTAAAAGCGGCTATTTAAACGTGTGTGTTATTCTGTTCCACGCCTCTGGAAAGCCCTAAGCGTGAAAGCTTTTGTACATTCCCATTGTACAATCCCCAAATAACGAGAGAACTGTCGTCTCCTTTCAGTCAATTCACAATTCAGGTGTGAAAAGCAAAAGAAATTTGAATTGAAATTACAGGATGGAGAAAAATGGGCACTCAAGGGAGCCGTGTCATCCAGTAATTACATACGTGTCATCTTCACGGCACTGTCCTTTACGCCTTAACATGTTCTGCTGAAAGAAATTACATTCGGGGTGGTGCGCTGAATTCGACTGTCTGAAACGTTTCGTTTTTTTCTCCCACGTCAGCAAACAGGTTTCATGATCCTTCCAGACACCATGATCCGTCTGGATTGTGTCTGTCTGCAAAGTGATGGAGGAGACATGTAGCAGGGGGGAGTATGTGAGGTAAAAAGGGGTAGCGGAAGGTAATAGTGCTACTCTGTAGGCCTTGAGGGGGACTGAAATGGTGAACCAATTTGAGATAATTGGCATGATAATCAGATGGGCTTTTATGTACAAGGCTTGAGGCACTGCAGTGGTCTACAAGCAGCGCTGTGACCTTAGGCTGGGACAGAGAATCATTATGAGAACGGAACACAGCCATAATTATGTTCAAACATGCTTCGACATCACATTGTACATCAGGAGGTCTTTGACACCAAATACCCAGAAATGCAGTCAGGGGAAATATATCAAATAAACAATACTGGGGTTGTAAAGTATGCTCAATTGACTTGCTATAAACTCAGTACATTTGTATAGGAGGGTTTATTATCTTACATAAAAAATAGGGGTGGGGGGTCGGATCCCTATCGTAAATATTTTAAACACATTGGCATGTCTTATTTAAGCTTTAACAAGTTGGTTCCCATTTCTAATTTGTAATGCATCCATCCATCCATTATCAGAACCGCTTACCCTATGCAGGGTCACGGGTGGGGGGCTGGAGCCTATCCCAGCCGACTTCGGGCGAGAGGCGGGGTACACCCTGGACAGATCGCGAATCCATCGCATGGCTGTAATGCAAATTGTTAAAATGAAAACATGTAGAACATGACATTGCATCAAAAAACTATGAAATAAAAATCTGTTAGTTTTATATGGTAGTCTGTAGTCTAATGACAGACATTTCTTTTCGAAGCAAATCCATATTTTAATTGCATAATCATGTTCATGTCAACCTGTCAACATACCACAAAAATGTTTGAAATAATACCTACCAATGCCAATCAATTCTTAGAGAACTACGTGTTACCACTAAGAAACTAGACAGCAGGTGTTGTTTGAATCAAACCTCGATTTAATTTGTAATGGTTATGCATGAAAGGCATGAGTTACTACTGTTACTGAATGATTTGTAATTCTCGAACTAAAGAATCGATAGGCTCTAATGCTTTAACACCGGCACATGTGCTCTGCTCTTTTTATTAGATCAACCACTGTAATAGTCGCTGGAAGTCCATATCAGCTTTATGACCCAATATGCAGGGAAAGCATTTCTTATTTCCTGGTAGAACGATTTCTCTTCTTCTTCTGGCAACACTGTTTAAGCAACTTTGTGGGTAAAAAGAAAGAACCTGCCCCTCCCCCTTTGAGAAGCCCTCCAGGCCTTTGTCTACTTCAAAGATGTGTCCCCACAAGCAAAGTGAAGTACCTTTGAGTCTAATGATGTTAACTGGTGGGAAATGGTGGAGTCTCTGGTGGCAGGCCGAGCTAATTGCTGTTTAAACGAACTGGTGTGTTTCCTTGTTTTCCTCTCTGCTCCGGGAACTAAAGAGATGGCCAGCAGTGTGATGTCGCTTACTCACCTCTCCACATGTAGGGGTTGCCGGTAATTGGAAATCACTTGTGCGCCGGCTGATTTGGATAGGGCCAAAATCAAACCAACTAACGGTTAGGAAGCATAGGGTCAATGTGCCATGTGTGTGTGTGTGTGTGTGTGTGTTTACTTTACTGTGGAGTTGGAGAATTCACTCCCAGTTGGGGTTCTAACCTGCACCTGTTTTCTACGCTACGCTTAACCCATTGCAATGTTTACCATCCGTCAAGTCAAAAGGCCTGAAAGGATGACAGTGGTCGGGAATTGATCGTGAAAGGACCTTTGTATAAAGTTTGATGAAGGAGCTACTCAGGCTTCTGCACATCAATAATACAAATAATGTTCAAATCAAACTTTCCTCCAGCCTCCAGCATGTGAAAGCAGGTTGGTTTTATCTAAACGAATGAACTAAACGGGACAAGTGTTAGGACCGACCACCTCCAACATTGGAATAAACGTGCGTTCTCCCCGTGATGGCGTGAGTTTCCTCCGGTTACTCCGGTTTCCTCCACGAGTCCGAAAAACATGCAGGTTAATTGGTGAATAAATTAGTTACTACGTTAAATTGCCTTGTTGTCTGTCCCTATTTGTTAGCCCTGTGGGAGACTGTCCAGTGTGTACCCCGTCCCTCACCCTGTTTTGGCTGAGATTGCCCCCCTTCCACGGCCCTCAAAAAGGATAAGCGGTACAGCAAATGGATGGATGGATTTCTATACTGTTTTTGATATGGAGCTACAGTACAAACAACGCCAGTAGAATAATTTCTGTTCCATCCCATTTGTACCACACCCATTTACGAGCACTACCAAATCCAAGCAAATCCCCTTCCCACATTGACATTCAAGGCAAGGGGAACGTAACCAGATTAACCACGGATCAACATGTGATCCAGACGGTCCAAAAAGGCCATAGGGAGAAGGCTGTGAGCTGAAACGTGGGCCTTGACTTAGCATATGGACTGACCTGAGCAGTGATGATAGTGCCAGAGATTCCCCATGTCCTAACAGACTCATTCGATCAAACAGAAAATCATTCGACCCTAACCTATAATCAGCATGCCGTCTCTGGAACAGACAGCCGACATTGTCAATCCATGGAGCAAAGTACATCTATAAAAAGCTCAGTCTTATATAAGCGTTCGCTCTTTTCAGTTTCTCTCTTGGATGTGAATGTGTACACAGCTGTTGCAATTCTTCCCGAGACCCTGTAACTACAAACAGTGTGTTTGTATTCAAAGTAGCGATGGAACTATGCTAATAGCAGAGGCAGACCATTTGTTTTTGGCTTTTAATGAATACGAGAGGCTCATCAAGAGGATCAGGAGACTCTTTTAATTATCTCTTCTCCATGCCTTATTCATCACTTCAAATGGTAAACTATCACTTTGAAAAAGTCACACCACTGCATAGCATTCCACAACATCCTCTTTTAGTCAATTCAATAAGAAATCAAAGACGCTGGTTAGCCTCTGTTGAAAGAATTAATGGCACGATAATTGAATATTGAAATATTGAACAATTCCAATGTGACTATGAAACAGATTTGTAAATGTTAATAGATCGCGAGAGAGACCCCACAACACCTACTCAAAACACCTCTTGGTGCTATTCCAATTGTAATGTTCAAATGCCACTGGCCTTTTTCATTGTTCAACGTTATTGTTTGAGAGAACCTTGGGTAATTGGGTGTCACTACCTGTGGTGACCCAAGTACCTGAGTCATCAAAGCAATTTCACTACATAATTGTCTTTTGAGTGTCGGTCATACTTCCAACATGGTGAATGACATTCCGTTACATTTTAACAGACTCGGTAGAGCAGGCATTTAAAACAAAGCAGCTCTGATCACCTGCCGTGGAACGACGTCGACCCTTGGTATTGGAGGGCTTGTCACAGGAGATTTTCTTCTCTGTTCCAGTTAGTCGCAGAGCAGGCGAACGTAAGGCGGGACCCACTCTATTCGACAAGCAACCCTCTAAATGCGACACATTCTCCAACATGCTTGGTGGATTTACTTTTGAGACATTCATCACCTGACTAGGCTTTGCATTATTCATTGAGCGCCAGAACCTTCCGCTGAAATTCAGACGATCTTTAGCTCTCGTTGAGATACGGAGACATACATGACAGCGCTGTCTTCACGGCGCCCTCGTTAAAGCTCAGACTTGGTAAACGGGCGCAAAGACAATAAAGGCCTCATTACCGCCTCGGCTACATTTGCTCAACACTGACATGCATCCAACAAAATGCAAGTTTATCCACTTTCGTCATTCTAGCCGGATTTTAATATGTGCTTGGCCAGAAAGTTTGTGCCAGTGTGAAACTGAAAGATCCAGCTGGTACATTGTCACTGCCAAGGGGCACACACTTCCTAAGCTGCAGGGTAGAGCATAATTTTAGATAGTTTTAAAACATATTTTCTTTGGCAATATGTACATGTTTATGCCATTTTGATTTATTTTCCGTAATTAAGGGAGTGATCTATTTTTAAATGTATTAACTATATTTTTTGAGACCAGAACTAACTTTTGACAACTTCATGACTCACACAGACGAGCATGATTGATAGGTTGATAGACTAAACTGTTTCTGTAAGTGAATGTCGCTGATAAAATTGGCAGAGGAACATCTAATGCATTGCATAAGATTAGATATATAACTTTGAGGGATTTATATGCTATAATTATATAGCTGATCCTTTATCATTTTATCCCAGTGAAAATAAATCTTTAGCACAGGAAAAAACAACTGACAATTGATTTAATGTTCAAACACATTATAATCTCGTTGTATACTGCATTTCTTTTTACTTTGGGTAGCAAAAACAATCAATAAAATAAATAAAAAGTCATCAAAATGGTTTGCGTGAAAGTAATTCCCCAAAGCCATTAGAAAACCTAATGACGTATAGGAGAGGTCAAGCCATACGATTTGGCATCCCACTGTTCCTACACAAAAACATATTAGCCACGTTGCCTTCCTGACAACAACATAATATGATCGCTGGCTACTTGTCTACTTGTCATATCCAGACACAGGAAAAACGATCAGACAAGACAAATTGTGATCATTTGGTTAGCGGTGACCCACCTGCCGCTGTGCCGATGTAACCTCGTTGATGAGAGGATTTATTGTGTTTGACTAACTTGCATTTAATGTCATCCCAAGGGATTGGAGCCTTTAGGCTCACGCACAATAAGCCATCGTTCCTCCGTGGCTGCCCGAGCACACTGTAATTGGCTGGCTCTTTAAATAGACCCCGTTCGTGTCTTGTCTCGACCAAGGAGCGTGCATAGCACCATGGTAGGCGTGTTCCTGACAGCAACCTTTTCACTGCGTTTTCCAAATGGCAGTAGTTCAGGGGTCATGGAGTGGCAGAAGCGACCCCTAGCTTTGGGGACGGCGGGCCTCGGGCCAGTGAAGCCTTCTGAAGCTGGGAGGAGATGCCTCTAAAAGGAAACCTCAGAACCGTTTATGAAAAAGGTACGCCGTTTGTGTCATCTGGACGAGAGAACGCATTTCTATGGATACCTGTGCCTTCTTTAAGGAGCCTACTTCACCCAGACTGACTGTTGTGTGTGACAGTTGTCTGTCTGTTTGTTTGTTGTGCATACCTAGTGTGCGACCCAGTTATAAGGTGAATTGAGTCCTGAGAAAAGCTTTGAATACTAAGTCAAATGAATTACTATTATTGTTATTACTTGACATTGTCCTATGGTGGTTTTGCTATAGCAAGTAGAATTTGTTCTTTTTCAGTTGTGGTATTTGATCCCGATCCCAATCCCAATATCGGCAAGCAAGGCAACATTCACTGTCAAAGCAGTTTTCTATTAATGGCTAGACATGTTTATATTCAGACGGAAAATTAAAAACACATTAATAATCTCTCAATGTTAAATATATATATATATATATATATATATATATATATATATATATTTTATGAAGGTCTTTTTCAATTGGTCTAATTGTAAAATATTTTGGTTCAAAGGAATGCAGGGTTCAATGCAGAAACTGACACTATGGAAGCACCCACTCCCCACCAATGACAGTCAGCACGCTACGGTCATTCTTTTTACACCTCCAAACATTTGCACTGTACCTCGAGGGTCCTGACAGCCACCCACAAAGAAAGCCTATTATTATTATTATTATTATTACAATATTCTAAGCCGTCCACAAAGACGGCCTGCGAGACATCAAAAAGATGGCTTCTTGTCTGGCTGAGGAATGAGGGTGTGCAGGTTACTCTCTTCTGTGCTGGATCAGGGTGACAGCTGCTGCGTCCCTGCCTGCACCACCGCCGTGCCTGGGCTGACTGACAGCCAGGCCGCTGTGGAGCTGACAGGCTTTGAGTGCACCACTGGCGGATACAGATGTCAGTCGGAGAGGCAGTGGTCCATCTTCCACCTGAGGAGGGGGGCACAGGAACCTGAGACGGGCCGAAAGTGGATCACAGGACCCTGTCCATCCTGTGATCACCTTAGATCTGGGAGAACCATCTCTGGTGTGGTGCGCTGCGGAGCAAAAGGGGATCCCAGGAGCTTGGAAGGAAAAATGGACCGAATCCCGTTCTGTTCTCAATAAGAAATATTGTAATAGCAAAGCCCTAAAGGTTTATATTCTCAAAATTACATACAGAGTAAATAGTAGTATGAGTGTGTATATATATATATATATATGTATATATATATATATTTATATATATATATATATATATATATATTTATCTCTGACTGTCTTTCAGACACACAAACAGAGATACATGTTGTTTTGTCACACACACACACACACACACACACACACACA
>JAVQJS010024882.1:0-11578 GCA_036024795.1 Galaxias rostratus | reverse complement strand
TTGCCCATCCAGTCCTCATGTGTTTTGTGGACTTGGAGAAGGCCTACAACTGTGTCCCATGGGGGGTCCTGTGGGAGTTGCTACGAGTCATTTGGTCCCAGACAGAAAGAATGAGGTTGTGGCTGAAATTTATTTCATTTGTAGGGTGGCTAGGCTCATCTTTTTGGGATAGGGTAAAGCGCTTGGTCATCCAGGGGGAGGTCGGAGTGGAGCTGCTGCTCCTTTGCATCTGTTAGGATGCATCCTAGACGCCTCCCGTTGGAGGTTGGTTTTCCTGGCACGCCCTACTGGTAGGAGACCCTGTTGTAAACCCAGACTACGCTGGAGAGATTGTATATCTCATTTGGCCTGGGAACGCCTCAGGATCCTCCAGGAGGAGCTGGAAGGTGCTGCTGGGGACAGAGACGTTTGGACTACCCTTCTTAGCCTGCTGTGACCCAGCCCCGGACAATTGGCTAAAAAACAATGAATGGATGATGGATGGTACTTCAATAAATGAAATGGAAAGATTGTTACTTGGTGTGGTGGCTATTCAGATTTAGCAAACTGTGTACCATGATTGTACCTTCATGAGCCCAAGCTTAAATTACCAAGCAACCAAAACACTGAAGCCGTGTTCACAACAATGTTTGTGTTATGATTAATTCAGAATAAATCCCTACAACCAGCTTATGTACTAAATTAACCTGAATTCTTTTTTTCTTACACAAGTATACCACAGCGATAACCTCTGCTGAATAAACAATTAAAAGAGCTGGTAAACGGGTAAAATTAAATTAGGCATTGAAAATGAGACCGCAGACGCAACGGACTTACTGGCCTGAAAGCTAATTAACCACACAGACCAATATACCCTAGACTTGATTAATGAGGAATGTGAGTGTGAGTGCTACTTGAGGAGGACCAGAACCTGCTCAATACACAATGGCCTGCCAGAGCAATACTTCGAGCAAAGTCCCCAAACGCCGGTGGGATAGTTCTCCAGCCGTGTCGATAGGAATGTTCACTGGGTATTGATCATGAGCAAGAAGCCAACCATAAACTAAGAGGACTGTGGGGCACGAGAGAAAGCCAAAGCACATTGACCTGTTTCTGGCTCCAATATATATTAGGGTGAGGGTAAGTGAGGACTTCAAAAACTTAACTGCGACACAAACATTACACCTGAAGGTGATATAATATGTTAATAAGTTCAAGGCATTAACACCATCTCTCCATTCTTAGAAAGACCCCCCACCCCTCTGTATAACTTACAGCTAGTAGCTATTAGTGATAGTGTGCATGGAACACTGTATACTTTATGAATGTCAGGTGGGCTTGGCAAAAATAAGCAGATAGGAAGTGTGCATCTATGTTTACAAGTCTTTATATAGAAACTAATTACGACATCTATTACGGTTTACTGGGGGCTGAGCCACCTTGTACTGGTAATTGAGTGAACTGGTGACAGTATCCTCTTCATGATGAATGAGGGAAAGAGAGTGAATGCGACCAGGGTAAGAAAGAGAACGGCGCTAATGGGTTCAGGACGAGAGGAAATGATCAGGGCTGCTCCAGGAACAGCCAATATAGACAGCATAAATTAGTAGCTTGAATCAGGAAGTCAAGCTGTCACACCGAATTCTGAATTTTTTTCTTCACAAGAGAAACCCTGCGGACAGGCTCGCACTAGTTCCACGCTAAACAAAAGAAAAAGCTCTTTAAAATGTATGGGTCCTATTCTTTCATCCTATCTAGCACTGGAGCTCTCTGTGCAACACATTGCCTTAGGGCTTACCAGACATATTAGTATGCACCAACAAAGCATAATCATCCGAACGATTGACGGGTACGTCGAAGCAAAACTAGATAGCAATCTTGGGTGGATTCTTATTGGAGCACAAAAGGCACTATCAGAATAGCAAGCAGTACACACACAAACAGGCAAGCATTTGAAATATTCCCCTCACACGGTCTGACCGCACTGATCTTCTCACCAGTGGGCTGTACCTCCGACACACACTGAGCTGCACGCTTCAGCTGGCGGGGACCTACCGATGTCGAGGCTGTCCAGGTGTGGGGTGAAGACTCCGTCCGGGTAGATTTTGACCATGAGGAAGAGGTCGGTGCCCTCTGGGGGATCCCGCGTGCCAGGGACCAAGGTCTGCTCCACGGGGGTGTAGGGCTTCACCACCTCGGAGTCTAGCACACAGAGCGCACGTGACACACCAGCCAACGTTACTATAGTAACGCACCTAGGGCCTCATTTATAGACGGGCGTGTAAATACCATGTGTTTGTCGGGTTTACACGTACATGATTTGTCAAATAGAAAATGCGTTCATCTCCACATGTTTTAGACTATGCATAGGCACATAAAAGTTTCAAACATATTCATTAATAATAATCATTCTTAAACTATCAATATGACCAGTTTTATCATTTCGTACTATTGTTGATAAAAAGAGGCCAACCACAAAACCTAATACGAGTGAGCAATTACCTGCACGTATATTTGTTTACAAAACCATGAGATTTTGTGTTAGTCAAGGAAGACCAAGACCTTGGATGCAACAAACGCTGCTGTGGTCAATGTTCCCAATGTACTGTAGGCACAAACCAGTCCCTGCTGATTTCTTTGGTCCTCTCTAACCGAATGGATAAGAAGCTGTTTTCCAAGAGCCCCTCCAGGGGATAGCTCTGCTGAAAACCAGCGAGGCACTGACGCAGCTTTTTGAGAAACAACTATTTTTGCCTATCATTGGCGTTCATACCAGGTCACTCATAATGCTTATTCAAATTGAAATAGGAAGATCAACTAAGCTTTGTAGTGTTACAATTTCAACAATGCACTGACATTGATGGAGATGGTTGGGTCTATTCTCGATTGAAATGGGTCGACGTGTTGTCTCCGTTTCAAATACGATGGTGTGAGCAGACGTCAGAAGCCCAGCCGGGTGCAGGGTGACGCCACAGCACGAGGAGCGGAGCTGCTTTTCCCTGGAGCTCCCGAGCGCGTCCGTACCTTGGACGAGGGCTTTGAGGTAGACGTGTTTCCCAACAGGCACGTGCATCACGGTGCCCCGCGGCAGCCCCAGACGGAACACGTAGGTGTTGTGGTTCACCTCTGTTCTAGAGACCAACGCACACTCTCTGTAGAAGAGCACTGCGGGGAGGAAGAGAACGATTACATTTACCACACGGCGTCACGCAACACACTTCCACTTTAGATGGAAAGGACAACTTCCGGCCATCACCTCGATCCGTTCTCCTTAGCAAGGAATCGTGAAACTCCAGCGGTTGTCCCAGCTCTGCCCACTTTCCTTTTTCCAGTTTCCGGATGCTGACCTGGACCTTGCCAACGGCAGATGCCGTCTGAACTGGCATATCCAAACGACATGGTATCAACCGATTGTCACCACATTGTATTATATCTCGCCAACAAGGGTTTCTCAGCAGAAAAACTACAATAAGGTTTAAGGGAAAGTTGAGCTTACCAGCAATGCCTCCTTCAATTTCATGAGACAGACCTAAGGGACATAAGAATGATCAGCATAGTGATGGAGATTGCTTCATGCAGTTATGCTTAACAGATGAAGAATCTATGATTACGACCTGTAGTACCAGGAACAGAAAGCAGAGTTCATAATGGGAGTAATAAAGTTTTAGCCTCTACGCTAATGGTGTTGTTTCCTAGTTAACAGATGGGAAATAAACAGTGAGAGCCTTAGTGTCACAGTAGAGTGCACAAAGCAAGATGAGAGAGGAACAGTTTTCACAAAGAGCAGTGTGTGCCTGTTTGCCACAATGCATTACCTTTCTAAATGTATTTATAATACTTCAGTTGTTTTTATGCAGCGCAAACATATAATCAAAGTCCTTTTTATGTTATAGTGCAGTTACTGTGAACCACAAAAGTAGAAAACTTTACCCACTGCACTCAGTTGGGCAGTGGGCATTCTATCACAGAGAGCTGTCATACATCGTTCAAAACGTTAGGTTACTTTAAAGAGGAGTTACTCACGTAAATGGAGCATGTAAGACATTTTGCCCAGCAGAACCTCCAGCCGTAGTACTCCCCCCTGCAGGTCAGCGATGGTACAGCCCGAGCTAGGGATCTTATGGAAAAAAACTGAATACTACAGCAGTTCATAATATACAGGGAAAACTGGCTGAAGAATACCCTTGCATATGAATTACCTTTCGTTTGGTGTAAACCACCAGGTTTACAGTCACATCCGTTTGGAACCAGTCGTACCTGAAAACAAAAGCTAGCATGACGTAACTGTTTGAATGTTGTCGAATAACACAGTTTCCCTTCGGTGTCTAACTGTGATACCTTGGTCGAGCATCTTTGTTTGGAAGAGGGGCAACTGAGGGCTGCAGCAATAGAGAGGAGGAAGGAGGTGGCAGTGCTGCTGGAGGGGCCATGGTCAGAGAAGATGGCGGAGGAGCAAGACCTGGTCAGAATAGAAACAAGCCAGAAAATAAATATATATATATATAAAACTGATTTCTTCTGTGGTGCAGCAGCAGTCAGATATTTACCGTTAATTTGAGAGAGCCCATCCTTCTTCTGAGCGGGAGCTGCCAAGATAAGGTAGAAAAACACAGCTAAATATATGGGAAATAAACAAACGTTTGTTCCTAAGAGTTCCCTTAAACACATTTCCTGAGGCAGCCGTGTAAGACTGTGTACCTCTCTTAGCTGTGACGACCTTCACGACCATCCTACCCACTAGGCAATCTTTCAGCATAGACTCGTAGTTCACCCACCGATGGACCTGCACAAACACACGCACACCCGAGAGGAGGAAGTATATTAAAAGTGTTGACACGATTACACCACCAAAGTCAACGGAGCTAAACAAACAGGGGGGAGAGTTTTCTAGAAGCTCTGGGGTTTCCTATGCTTTCCATGCACATATTGCTGGATATGGCTCAAAAGGATCTGCACATCAATAGTGCCCACTTATAAAATCATCAAACAATGAAGGTTTAGCAAAGCCCATGCTCCTGTTGCCAAATGACTTATCAATGTGAGGAAAATTATCATCTTGTAATTGGCCTTCATCAATGAGAAACCCCGGCAGACACAAACAGCGCTTTGCAGTAGAAATGAGAATTGCAGGGCGACGAGGCGTTCTGAAGCCGTGCTCACCTGGTCAAACAGTTCAGTGCCATCTATTCCTGCTGATTTCATCAGCTCTTCCTCCCCTCCAGGATGGTACTCCATGTAGTGGCTTATATTATAGACCATGCCTTTAACACACACAAACACACACAGAACTGTGACATCCTTACACCGAACTAGAACCACACTGCACAATCCAATGGATATAATATGAGCTGCCATCACATATTATATGACATATACAAATTACATTGTAAACATCCAAAGTTCCACGTGGCATTCATTTGCTGGCCTGTCACATGTGTGGAGAGGTACAGGAGAAATGGCAGTGGCTCCCTTAGATCACCTTATGACTGGATTTCATTTGGGATTGCCTAAATCAATGTAGTGGATTAGTGCCCTCAGCTTACAACCGTGATCGGATTTCTAGGGTTGTACTTGGAGACAAAGTGAACTGGCAATCGTATCCATAATTGTATAACGGTGTTGTTATTCTGTAGTTGTTCAGGCACAGGCTGTTTTGGTTGACTGCTGGTCTTGTCTCCTCATATCTCCATGCATTTGATTATTTAATACGATCAGTATTACACAGATATGTAGGCCTAACAAATAGTATTACAGCCAATTCAGTTCCAAGATTGATAACAACGTGTAATTATTAGATAGCCTCTAAAGAGGAAAAAAATTGATACATTTCCTATTCTTATTATCCTAGTATGAATAATCGTAAAACCAACGCTTTATTTTGTAACAGCACAATGGTGAATTCAAATGAAAACTGCCATCTCTGAAATCCAATTAGAAAATGATTAGGGTAAAAATCCTGCTGAGCAACCACCACTAAACGGAGACCGGGTGGTCACAACGCGCAGGCCAATTAATCTCCCTGAATTAGTTTAATTTTGTATTTCTTTAGAAAAGTCTCTAAAAATCTAGGAGCATGCGCATGACTATCAATGTACAATCGTTCTTTATTTTTAAAAAGAACCAAAATTAGAAGGATTTGTGAAGATTACCATCAAGAAAAAGGCGGGTTGCACAAGATTGAAGAAATTGGAAAGAACCATGCTTACTAGACAACTCGAACCTCCTCCACCATGTAAGCCTAGATCTTTAACAATGTAAGGAACATACAGATAAGGCCATGACTGTCACCTCTTATACACGTCCAGCAGTCATCGCGTGTTTTGTGCTTCTGAAGCTCCTCCTCTGTCACATCAATCAGACGCCCTCGCAGCCCAGTCAGGTCATGGCCACTCTTAGCAAAGCGGATCCAGTCCATTAGACTACGGCCTGGCTTTAAGGCCACCTAAACAGACATGATGCTTTAGAACATTAATGAGCAACAGCCTATTGTAGGTTTTCACATTAAGCATGTTGTGAAGGCCGCATATAGAGGAAGTAGGTTATTGTCTATGGAACCCAAGCATTGACTCAAAATTTGAGAACTTCTGATTGAGATCCTATGAGTTAATTATATTTGAATAGGATGCTGTCTTTAATTTTACTCAAACAGTGTGGCTTTTAATGTGGTTATAATTAACTGAGTGTCACCAAACTAAATACCATAATCCATAATTGTTTTGGGAAAGTTTATCTAGACTGCAGTGGCCTGTCTATTTCGGGGAGAAAGATAAGAATGTGCCTTTATAAACATGTACAAAAACGAAAATGTAAATGGTAACATTTTTGACAACATTGATAACATGGTGCATCATTAACGTTACCTTGTTTCTTCCGGATTGTCCGGCTCCTGTGCCGGCCACTCGCTGCTGCGAACTGGCCGCAGGAAACGACTGAGTTGGGACGTTCAGCATGTCTATTCTTCGGAAACAACCCCAATTGCGGAAAAATCCTACGTGAACAATGTTCAGTTTACTAGCTTTTACATCAATGAAGGAACAATGGTATGCTATGGGGCTGTGTTCAAGTATTATTACACAACACAACAAGTGGCATATTTCCTCAGGAGACACAGGTTTAGCAATATGATTGTGTCAGACATCAGTCCTCTTCTTGAGCGAGACACCAACAAGGCTAACAACCTGGACTCATCAAATGAGTAAGTAACAAGTTACCTAAACATGCTATCGGCTAGCTGCTGTAAGACTATTGTGTAAAAATGTACAAATGACAGCCGCACAAACTACAATGTAATGTCGCCCAATATGACGACTCAGGCGCGGCTTTACCCAATCATCATCAAAAGCCGACAAGACGTTCTTATAAAATACCGCCCTCTAGTGCAAGTATCATGCCTCTTCTAATGATAGAAAAACGGACTTAACAAAATTGAAATTAAAATTGAAAAGCAATCTTACAAAAGCGTACAATTAAGAACCGTAATGTCAATTATAATACAGACATATTTCAAGTTAGCTAAGTATTCACAAATATTTGCAATATTCCTAAAGTGTCTTAATGACCTACCTGAAATTACAGCACTTAAAAAATATGCTACTCGAGATTGTGCTTTTCCTTCAGACACGCCCTCTTCTTCCTCATCAGAACTATCGTCCTCTTCATCTGACATTGCAGTTGTTAAAACGATCCTTTCAAACAAGAGATACAGACTTTGACATATTAACTGTAGACATATAGCATTCCCTGCATTTTCTACGTGGGCTAATCCAATTACTCTGTGAAACTAAGAGGATTCTTGTGACAAACTTGGCTCCGAGAAGCTGGTTCACAATTTGGCATGCTTAAGGAAAAGGTTTTTTGTGATTTCCTTACATGTGTGCACATGATAACAAGCATTTGTTTCATATCACAGATATTTCTATATAAGATTCAATATTCAATAGTATATGCAGTTTGCAGAACTTACTCTTGCCCTCATTCCCTAATCCATAAACTCATCAAAACCACAAGGGTTCATGCAGAGTGTCTAAAAGTCCAGTTTGTCAGCATAAAAGGGGTAAACGTTTGTTGATCAGGGCAAACCCAACCACAGCAGGTGATCAAGGTATGTCATTTTATTTATAGCAGTAAAATACTATGTAGACCTACAAAAATGTAATGTGTCTTTTCACCTCTATGCCTACCATTTTAGTCCATAGAGTGACAGTAGTAATACATTTTGTCTCAACAGCTGTACTTTGCATTATCCTGCAGGCTGCAGTAGATGGCAGTAGACACTAACAGTGTGGGGGTGGGGGTGTGTAAGTTTAAAGAAGACATTTAGTGTAAGCACATCAAATCAATTTAGTAGCTGCGCTGGGATTGTGGGACTGTGTGACTTGGAAGTCATTATAACACATGATCACTGTGTTTCAAACAATTTCTGTATGTGCAACTTTACCTAGCATTGACAATGAGGAAAGTACCTGACAATATGGATTTTTGCCACCACTAACTTCCTCCCAGAGGTCCTGGGTGTAGTATCGGTTTTGGTTATTGACTGGAAATCCAGGAGCCGTTTCACAATATTTAGACCAAATGTCAGAAATGTCAATAAAGCAAGTGTTCCCTGGAGTGATAAAAAAAAATAGATGCTCATCTCATAGCAGATCCTCTGCATACTTACGCTGTCTTAACCCTATAATGCCATTTGAATCATATTAAATAAGACTTCACCAAGAACATTAGAGAATGTCTGTCTTTGTAACTCAAACTAAACTTGTCACATACAGAGAAAACAAGTTGTCAAATGAGGGAAATGCGTTCTCTCTCTCTTTCTCTCTTTCTCTCTCTCTCTCTCTCTCTCTCTCTCTCTCTCTCTCTCTCTCTCTCCCTCCTCTCTCTCTCTCTCTCTCTCCCTTTCTCTCCACCCACCACACACAAACACTCTAATTGTGGATGCGGGCGTAGTAGAACTGGCTAGATAATTATAATTTCAAAACCATTTGCCAGATCATTACCAGCTAATCCCCTGTTTGGTCTGATAAGTCACGCGTCTCATTTTCCATGGTGCTGGACAGCTCAGGGGTCTCTCACAAACAGTGGCCATGCCCCGTGTCCAGTTCTACCCAAGTCAAGAGGCCAAAGGGGAAAAGGTCCTCCGAAACCGCAAGGGACCGCAGTGAAGATCGTCTTCCAATTACTAGTAGTACTCTTTTTAATATTGTACGTTTGATGGTTCAATACATTTTCTTGCATCATTTCTGGCCAGTTTTGAAAAGAAGATTTGCATCCATATCTGTGTATTAATCTCCACCTTTGAATTATTTTTGTCAACAATACAGTATATGCTTAGCGCTGTATTGGAGCTCCTTATGAAAGGGAATTTCAAGCAGAGTATGTGTCATAAATACATGTGTCGGGGTTTCATGTTTAGCATGATCGTCCAGCACATTTATGAAATGTGTCCGAGATTCTCTTTCACTCGGTCATGTGACCCAGCAGCTTGTACTTAGTAGCAGTGCAGCAAGTTTCCATGGCAACTCCTGAAATAGAGGTGGATGGATGGGCAGCCTGTTCCACACTCTACCCTAATATAAATGTTTTCAGTTATTATTGACCATCAAGGCAGTGTTTTCACATACACATGTAATTCTCATCACATAAAAGCTAACTCTGTCTGCGTATCTATCACTGAGTATGCGGTGCTTACTTTTCTTGGAACTTGTACTGTAACGGAGAACAGGTATCACAACAGTACCTTATCAACCCCTAATTTAAAGCAAATGAAAAATGTTTTACAACACAGAGGCAGTTCATAGGAAAATAAGTGTATGTTTTCTTATGAAACGATGACAACAATTGCAGCGTAAAAGCAAATGTACAACCCAAAATGTCAGCAAGCAGGCAGATGTAAGTTTGAGAGCAGCATTTGAACAAACATGTAATTTACTCTTCCTACAGCCGCTAACCTTTGACCCGCCCCTCTGATGGACATTAGCAATGCAGAGCCTTTGAAGTCCATCCATTCAGTTTGATAGTTGGTGCGGTCCAACTCAGATCCACGTTCACACCAGGTCAGCTCTCCATAAATCTAAAGGGAGGCTCGACCTTTAACCTTCAACCAGTCGACTTATGGCTGGTACCACAGATTACTTGGTCAGCCACCTTTAGGGAGGGAACGTGGATGTATGGTGTTTTAACTGTGTCATGCAGGTTGCGCGGACGCATCCTGCTCAGAACTGCAAGGGTGTCATTTATAACCTTTGCGAACACTAATGCTCTTGGTTTTTTTTGTTTTCTAACTGTTGCTCTGTTATTTGAAGCTCGGTGTGGAATGCTCTGAAGCTGTCAGTCAACCCATCGGTCAAACCGAATGGCCAGCCCCAGAACAAGTCCCCAGAGACCCGTGATGTCACTGGGCCCTAATCACCGTGGTGACTCCTCATCAATTACGCTGTCCATTGGGGGCTGAAGAATGCCGGTGTCAGTGTTTAGGGCTGTGAGAGGTGGAACACCCCTCTGGGATGGACTCAGTGGGACCGAACCAACTGAGGCCACATTATTGCTCACGGAACTCTGTTTGGTGTGTGACTGTGGGGGGCCAAGGCGTGGAAGGTTGTCCCACATGTCAGAAGTTGATTTGAGGTAAGGCTGAATTGCACACCCAACAGCACAACAGAAGTGGCTAAAAAGAAGCGCTGTGGGGCTCACTTCTCAAAGTGCATGAGTGACATGTTTATGGCTGTTGTGCACCACTTGAGTTTCTGCTGTTTTAGTGGGAGAATTTAGTGTTAGAACTGAGACAGGGAAAATTGAAAAGGAGCACAGGGGCGAGTGTGTGTTTGAAGGTGAATAAACTTCTATGTTGCAGCTCACAAGTGTGTTGGCCGGCCCTGTGAGAATACGAGCTGTCACTTAACAGCTGTGCTTATTGGTCCCTGCATGTCCCTCTGCATGTGACACGCTGAGTGACAGATTCATAGTTTTTTATCATCAACCCGTTCACTACTGGATGTACTTATTGCCAACATTCGTTATTGAATTTCATTATTTATACATTTTCTCTCCTTTTAATTACTGATATTTTCTGTTCTTTATTTTTTTTCCAGGATTAAGTGTCTTAAGCATGTTCTGTATATACAAAACCATTTGTTTTATGTTCATGACTTATCCAAAGGCATTGTAATATACTCATCAAAAATGCTGGGCTTGACTAGCTTTCTAAGGCAATTACAGTAATTAGCATTAGCTTGCTACCACTAACACGTTGGCTGTCTCATGGCTTCAACTCAAACATGGCCCCCGAGGTCACTCAATTGGATAATAAGGCTTGACTCAGCGCAGCAAATCCTACGAGATGAGACCTATCTCTGTGGAACATAGAGTGTAGGAGGCCTATCGCTCCATAAAGAAAGTGTGTGCTCAAAACATTATAGAACATCCGCCCTCAGCTTGTCTGCCGAAGATAATGAGTATGGAGGGAGAGTCTGAATACCTGGACTGGTCTTCATTTTTGTCTCGTGCACAGGTGTGTCACCAAGTCTGTTGCCAGATTTTCTGAGTGAACACAGGTGTTGATAGCAGTGGGGGACCCTGGCATGTTACCAACATGCCCTTGTAC
>JAVQJS010024881.1:0-13716 GCA_036024795.1 Galaxias rostratus | reverse complement strand
GAGAGAGAGAGAGAGAGAGAGAGATAGAGGGGGATCAGAGAAAGAGAGAGAGGGGACAGATAGAGAGAGAGATAAAGAGAAAGGAGGGGGTAAGAGATAGGAAGAGGGGAGAGACAGAAAGAGAGACAGCAGAGAGAGAGAGAAAGAGGGAGGTACAGATATAGATAGAGATTAGCCTGACCACAAGACTATGCTGGCTACATCATGTTAACTCCGCATCAGAAAAACTGCAAAAGCAACTCGCGGTTGCCATGGAGATATGGAGGAACCCTGCATATCAAAACAAAAAATAAATACATATTGTGCAGATTATGTCGGATGGTTTCCGGAGTCTCCTTTCAGAGAAATTATGAGACAAAGCTGTGTGTGTGTGTGTGTGTGTGTGTGTGTGTGTGTGTCTATGTGTTTGTGTGTCTGCATGTGTGTATGTATGTGTGATGGAATGAGATTCTGTCATTGCGGTGATATCAAATGTTTTTGTTCAAAGGAACTTCTGACAGAAACATGCATGTATTTAAACATGAATTAATTCACACGCACACAGAAACACACAGAGAAACACACAGAGAAACACACACACACACACACACACACACACACACACACACACACACACACACTCTTTCATTGAATCACATTAAAGTGGGCCCTTCCAGAGTCTTCTGGTGACTTCAAACGGTTTCACATGTGAAAACTTCCCCTTTTTAACATGTGCCTCTGGAACAGCCCGCCAGTCCCCCATTGAAAGTGACACCGGGGCCTCTCGGAACCTCCGGACCCCATTAGGCCCCACACACCCCGGCCGACAAGAAGCTTTCAATTAACTGTTCCATGAGCAAGATCTGGCTGGAAGGGGAAGGGTGTAAGAGGAGCGAGAGAGAGAGAGAGAGAGAGAGAGAGAGAGAGAGAGAGAGAGATCTGGGAGATTTTACAGCCAGCATTAACCACAAGAAAGTGCAGGGCTGAAGGCGTGCTGGACATTCCCAAAGCTATGCTGCGCTCATGTACTTTGGAAAAAACAGTTTTGTTTTTTTTCACATCGAGAAAATGATTTCAGCTGTGTAAATTGACATCGGCCTTATAGTAAAAAACAGAGAAAGAGAGAGAGAGAAAGAGAGAGGGAGAGGAAAAGAGAGAGCGGGAAAAGCCCACCTCTCGTGACATAACTTCTCGCTCCCGGTAACCATTGAAGGCCCCTGGACCTCTCCGTTAAGGAACCGATATCCCACAGTCTCCCAATCAAATGGGAGCGTGCTAATCGGTACCAAATGAATCGGGTCCGGACCCACTTAGCCCCGGAGGGCCCGAGCCGTCAGCCCCGTTTATTTTCCCTCGGGAAGGTGATCCACACTCCTTCCACCGTGAACACACAGCGAGCACGGAGAGGTTTGGGGGGGGGGGGGTGAAAGGGCGGTGTCTGCAGGGCGGCGTGGAGGGGGTGTTAAACACGGGGAACCACACCTCCATGTGTGACGACGGCTCCATTTAGACACGGGGTTTATTCTGGGACCTGACCGGGGGTTTTTATTTCGGTTTTTATTTTATTTAAAGCTCACTCTGCTGGAGAAAGGCCGAATCCTCAGCTATCTTTACTGGGGAGAGAGAGAGAGAGAGAGAGAGAGAGAGAGCTCGAGAGCTCAGTAGAGCTCCGGCACACACCGGCGAGTCAGAGTGACGCCCTGAAAACCCAACACCCCCCACACACACACACACACACACACACACACACACACACATACACACACACACACACTCCGTTGGGTGGCCTGGTGTTTTGATTGTAATTGCAACGCCGGGGGAGGGAGAGTAAAAACGCCTCACCCTGATGGGGATTGAGCAGGACTGTGAAAGCAAGCGAAGCAGATGGGCCTCAATTGGTTTGTGGGCTAAGCAAACTCCTTTGAGAGAGGGTGTGCAGCGACGGCACCGCTCCGTGGTGTGTGATGAGCGCCGCTAACATCCAGCTGTTGTTGTTTTAATGAAGTTTAGCGTCAGAACATAACCCGGGAGTCGAGGTGCGCTCCGTTCCACCACGCTCTGGGTTGTTTTCGGCAACGTCCTTCAACGTGCCCACGTGACGAAAGCCTGGACGCCGCCGCGACGGTTGAAAAAACTTTCCCGCTTTGGTTTTTCCGATCCGTCGGCACACTGGCGGGACACCATTCCCAGCTGCTCCACGTTGAGTGAGTCATGTCCGTCTCCATTTAGCGTCCGTGTCCAGCTGAGTAGCAGGTGCGGTGTCATCGTCTTCCGTGTCCCTGTGTGCGTCGGAGCCGGGGACGGAGTTCTATAAAGGGAAGCGCCTCGGGCTACCGTGAGCCATCCTGAAGTGGATCGGGAGACGTCGCGTGACGAATTGACTCACACTTGTCATTCCCCCTCTCCTCTGCTTTCCCCTGATTAGACAGATGTACTGCAGAGAAGGATGCCAGGATTGCAAACACCACCCACCCACACACACACACACACACACCCACACACACACACACACACACACACACACACACGACTGTAGGCCAAGACAGAACCTCAGGTCACCAGGCTTTTGCCTTGCTCAGCCTCTCCCACCCTGGAGTCAGTCAGGGCGGGGCCATGCTCATGACTAGTTAGCCAGCTCCCAGGGCGGTGCTGTTTTCACTAACATGCTAACCAGGATAGTGCCAGCATATTACCAACAACCAGCCTCTTGGCCAGGCTAATTAGCAGTGTGGGGGTGAGGGGTAGGTGGGGGGGAGACTGGGGGTTTGTGTCACGAGGAGGGGGCTGGCTCCAAAAAGAGTTCCTCAACAGCTGCTGCCTCTCCATAACCAGCCACTTTCCAAAAGAAACATCTCCAGGGCTTCTCTCCACCCAATCCCCCCAACTTCCCAACGACTAGCACCAACTCTCACTCGCACACATACGCGCACACACACACATACATACACACACACACACACACACACACACACACACACACACACACACACACACCCTGCGTTCCTCTCTGAGATACTTCCCGTGTCATTTCCGTGTGTGCGTTTGCTGGCAGATGAGGATGTCAACCGTACCCCCCCCGTCCCTCCCGCCCTGATCTGTTTGTCTGAGTCACTTCCTGACATGTGACTTGTCCCCCATCAGAACAGTCGTCGGCCAAACTCTGCTTTGCAGTGCCACCGTGTGAGCAGGCAGTCATTCCCCGCTTCACAACAGAAGGCGTCGGCTCCAATAAAAGTGTTCTATGGGGCTCGTCTGTCCAGATGTCCTCTGGAAGTGCGTGACTGTTGTGGCACCCGCCAACTAGCCACTATAATCCGGGCCGGGTTGGAGAGAGTGCAGCGGGGCTGGAGCGCGGAGCAGACACGGCCATGGAGAAACATTAGTGTTGACCTGTGTGCACAATAGTTGGTTGGTGCCATGCGGTGGGTCCAGGGGATCTCCAGACCCCCCGAATAAGATGTGAATCCCACCCCCCCAATAACAGCAAAATATTACAGTTGGGGTGGGTGTCCATATTATGTTGATAATCTTATATGCTACTCGAATGGCAAAAATGTTTCTAGAGGTGTTGAATTGAATATTTCTTTCTGTTTTCCTTGATGATGCCGGTCCTAAAAAATACTATTAGGTTTACTGCTGCGAAAGCATTTCCTGTGAGATCTTGTTTCACTATTCAGAATGACCCTGCAGCACCTTGGATCTCCAGGTAGAATGTGTTTTTCCTTTTCCTCCCTGGCGGCAATAGAGATGTGTGATCGTTGTAATCATAAACGATTGAGTTGCCATTATGTTGCCATTGCCAGTTTCCCACCTTGTGTGCCCAGCTTATTTTGATTTTTTTTATAAGGGTTAATTTAGATTTTTATGAGATTCAAATTTTCCAATGAAACCAAATGTATCCACAATTGAGGGACGCCTGATTGACCCTTATTTACCCAGCATAATTTGCACACCGGGCTAAGTTATTTATTTAAGGAAACCTCAGGCGGTGCCATTCACAGTGCAAGTTTAGGGATAGGCAGTACCAATCATTTTAGAGAGAAAAGATTGCATCTGAATATATTTCTGGGGTCGGCATAGTGCGCCATGAAAAAGGAAACAACTGTTGCCTCAATATATCTCACACTCGCAAACATTTTAGCCATTGCTGCTGGAAAGAGTTTGGAGCTTGAAAGTAATGGCATGTTGGTAAAGGGGGATAATCCATTGTCCTAACTTATATAGTGCGTGTTTACCTAATGTTGTCCATGGTGCTGGTCGAACTGATGCTGTTCATTGTAAGTTAAAGCAGGTACTGCCTGTGTTGGGAGCTAGCCATGGTGCTAGTCGACTTAATGCTTTTCATTGTAAGTTAAAGCTGGTACTGCCTGTGTTGGGAGCTATCCATGGTGCTAGTCTTTCTCTTTAAAGCCCGTCGCTGTCCGTGGTTCTGATTCAGCCAGTGCTGCTTCTGGTTGTAATTACAATTGACTGAAAAAAGTTCTCTGCTCTGCAACTATTTATTATTTTATATAAAGTACGTACTTATGTATTTATAGATAAACATATAGTACAACTGTTTATGTGTGTGAAAGCATGGGTCCATATTTTATTTATTTTGTCCAGTATCGTTAACATATGACTTCATCTGAAAAATAATATTAGACTGAAGATTCAATCTACACCATAATCTATTAAAATTAGTACTCAAATGGCATTACAAATTCTTAAAATCCATGTTTTTTACAAACCATTTGACCACGAAGTTACACTTATTTTCATCTTTGAATGAATATTTATATCCCTGCACGGACATATGTAATTTTGGAACAAACCTCTTCTAAATGTAGTGATTTTGTGTGATTAATTATTTAGTTAATTAAGTATTCATGGGATTAATTATTCATCCTGTTAATTTAAGACTACAGTTATATCACAGTGTTCTTGCGCACGTAATACATTAAAATGCCAGTGCCATCCTGTTTTGCGCGTGGTACTAGGCCACGGTCTTTGGATTATATTAATTTACTGATGTTTTGACAGGCGAGACCCCTATTAACAAGGCAGGCAATCACTGGGTCTGCTCCATACCAACGTAATACTCCAACACTCTTCTTTATCCCGGAAACAAACACTTCACCCTGGCTCTTGGTCAGGCTCAGGGCCATCGAGGGGCCCCTAATCCAGCGTTGCGTGCCGGCACTCGGCAGAGCGAATTGGACTGGTGCGCGTGGAGCACGAGTGGCTGAGGAGGAAACCTGAGAGGATCCGTTTACCCGCGGGTTACAAACCTTGGCAGGACCACGTTAATTAAAGGCGCCGCTCAGCACACTCTCCAAATTAGCAGTAAAATGTTAAGCGGGGCGGGGCTCGCCATTACCGCGGCAGCCGTCGGCGCGCGCCCCGCGACCTCTGACCCCGGCCGAGGGCGACGCGTCCTTGAGACTTGAGACCCGGTGCGCCAGTTTGAGAGAAGGAGAAAAGGAGAGAGAGAGGGTTCCGTTTTACTTTGGGTACTGCGCCAGCACGAGCAATTGGCTATTCTGTTCTACTCCGAATGTTATTCCATGATACGGAGACCATTTTCCCTCCCTCTTTCGCTCCCTGACCCTGGTTTCTGCACCCTGATAGCCATAGGAAGAATGTATTGGATTCCAACTATACTAGGGATGCATTGAATTAACTGGTTTTCATGAGCGTCGGAGTTGGGATTTGAGTGGCTGCCAACTTTCTGTCTATTTCCCTCTGTTGTCTGAAATAGATTTTTTTTTTTTTCGGTTCTCCTCCACGCTGCAGAAGCAAACAGTGTTGAGCGTGAGACCCAGCTGATTCCAGATGAAGACGTTTCCACGATACGGCGGAATACTCTCGAGTGCCTAGGCCCAGTTATGTCGAAATGTTGGCTTTGTCTGAACGCGGTGCACTTTTCAATCTACCGTTTTTTTCTTTTCTCTCCTCCCCTTCCACCCAGAGAACCCACATCCGTGTCACCGTCAAAGGAAACTCTTGATTCGGAGGAATCGTGCTTTTTATGTATTTTTTTTTGTTCAAGCCCGTCGACGCCGTTAAAGAACGCCGTGCTGCTCGGCACAATGGGCAGTGTTTATTGAATCCCAAACTACGTTTTATGTTTTTTTTTTTTTATATATATAAAAAAATCACACCGTGTCAAGTGTCAAAAACGTAATTCCAGGGGTCTGGGGATAAGTGACGTATCGTGTCATTTTGGCACCCTGATGGCCTCCTGCTACTCTACAACCACCTATTAATGTGTTAACGTGTAGACAGGAGACCATCGGAGCAGAAATATCCAGAGAGGCGAGTATGTGGAGTCACACATGAGCGTATTACAGTGTGTTGCAAGATGACAGCGCTCTGCCGGAAGGAGACCAAGTCATAAGTAGAGGCGACGCAAAAGTAGGTCGGCTCTTGGGCGTTTGTTGCATCAGACATATTCATAAACAGCACCGAGTTGTTACAGCCGTGAACTCGCTCTAGACAGACCCCCCCCCCACCCCCCCACTTATTGGCCCAGTTGACTAGAGTTTTGTTTGCCATGATCCAATGCCGCTCATTCCAGCTACATTCTCTTCGACTGAGATCGCGATATCGACCGGAGACATTGATGCAAATCGTTGGTGACGGCACAGTGGTATCGACTTATTCGTCTAATGGCATTTTGTTTGCAGTGAACGGAGCCATGTCAATTCCAGTGTGTCCTAGCCGTGGGTCGACTGTCCTGGCGGTGCATAGACGGGGCTGTGCGTGAACGAAAACAAACCCAGTCAGACTCGGACCTATGAATCGCACTGATAGTCCAAACCATGATGCTATTTCTGTCGGCTACTGTTATTCACTCAGCCCTAATACAATCAGACACTCCCCAACACAGCGATTATGCAGGGGGGGGTGGGGGGGGGGGATGGGGAGGGGGGTGGCGAGATCGACCTCTTCCCAACTCACAGCAGCAGGCTGTGTTTGAGTTTCTTGATTCATTGCTCCGAGTTGGAGGGAGCGAGACGAAAAATAACATGGCCATCGGGACACGCGGTACTTATTCAGAGGAACAGGTTGCCGATGAAGACTCGAGGCCATTTTCTTTTTGCTGCAACAGTTTGTGTATCAGTCAAATCCTTTGTACGTTGTGTGTGTTTTTCCCCGAGCATTCTTCGACTACTAAGGAGTTAACCCTTGTTTTAATGATTACATGGGAAATACTGTTGTGGCGTGAACGCAAACGGTCTTGAAAGCAAGCAGGTGGTTATTATAGCCGGTGTCAGTGGTGTTGTCAGAGACCCCTGTTCGCCGGAACAACCTGTCATAAACATGTCATTACGGAAGCCCTTACCCTATACTTTACCACCTGCAGAAGGAGCCAGGTACACTGGGGGTGGAAAGGAGGGGGGGAAAGGGCGCAGCGCGGGAAGGATAGGAGGGACGGAAAAGAGGAGGAGACGGAGCAGGAAGGAGGAGGTTTAGCGGGACGGCGGAGGAACGGGAACGTCCGCGGAGGGGCACGACAAACGTCAGCGGAGGTCAAGGAGAAGGGAGAGGGCGAGGTAGCGAGAGAGGCAGCGAGAGAGCCCCCTGCCAGTCCGCGTTAAAGGAGCAGACGTCCACGGGCGACAAAGCGTTCGCGACGCCAGCGCCTACGCACGAGGAGCGTGGCAGACGCGGTGAAAGGCGCCGACCGCTTTCGTTAAAGTACGGCCGGGTTCAGGGGTCGGCCTGGCGCGCGGCTCCTTCTGTCTTCGCGGCCAACGTGTGGCGGCGCGAGCTAGCCGCAGTCTGGCGTGCGCCGTCCCTTTGTGGACCGCAGAGAGCATACACGCCTATCAATCCGTTTGCGTGCGAACGGCACATCCGTGGTCTTGGGCTCACGAGATCCGCATGCACACCGTCTTGAGGGGAATGGGGCATGTTCAGTGCAATTCCTGTCTCCTATTTTTAGCGTGGCCTTAGTGTGCGTTGACAGCCCTCTAAATATTGTGCTGAAAGGGAATTTTATGTAGTCTTTTCTGAGGCCTTTCTACAATCAAAAAGAAAATACCCCTTTTAGTTGACTGTGTTGCTAAATTTCTGAAAGCAAAATTATTTGCTCTACATTTGCTATATTGATAAAAAAAAATTGTAAACATCTTTCTTTGTAACACTAGAGTAAGTGCAGTCAGCGGGGTTGAACTGATTGCTTCCATGATTAACTCAACATTGACCTCGATTGTTTAGGTCAACCAAGGCATTAGAAAGGCTTCATTTGGACAAGGACTACAGAAGCTAACGTAGCGTTGTCTCATTGGAACTTTTGCCAAAGCTGCGTTTGGAACTCTGCCTATAACATAATGTACGCAGATAGTTTCCAATGCCATGATAGACGTTGACTCAGTGATGAATAAGTGGATCAAAGCGATTATTTTCAAAACGCATCTGGATTAAAGTCCTTATCTTAAGGCCGACTACAGCCACAAATGTGTCTTTCCAAACATGGGCCTCCCGGTCACAGTTGTTTCCTCGAGCCTTCGTTTTCTTCCAGCTTGTAACTGGTTCAACCAGAGGCCACCAAGGAAGCAGTGCGATGCACCACAAACCTTGCGTTGCCTGCCCCGAGCCTCTCCTTCTCTGAGGCACCGGGCGCTTCAGCATGGCTGCCCGCTCCCAGCCATCGGCGACTTCCAAAGGGGTCAGATGTCGCAGTGGCTGGGCGGTATTCTGCCCCGCGCTATTCTCCCGGGGTCGGCTCGGTGATTGGTGGGTGCGCATGTGTAAGTGTCAGAGCGAAGCAATAAGTTTAGCATGGAGCGTTCTTGCGTCGGTGAAATGGGAGGCTTGGGGGGGGAGATGGGAGAGGGGGAGGGGGGGTTTACAGATCTACCCTTTTCACTGTCATAAAAATAGCCATTACACCGCAGGAAATCACAGCCCGGCTCTTAGACACATCGCATCTGTGCAGGGTTCGGGAAGAAATGTGTGTTGGGGGAGCAGCGAGGGTGGGGGTATATCTTTATGGGCAACCAGCTGAGACCACATGCGAGGAACATGCTAATTGGTATTCAGGCCGGAGCTCTGACAGCCTCCCACACAGCCCGCGCCCAATGCTCCCGTTGCCACGGCGCCGGGCCCCGCCGAGGGTTTCCTCGACGACAGAGTCAAACCTGCCCTCTACTCCAGAAAGACGAGGCGAATCCCCTGGACTGTCTGCACAAGACAATTAAACCGGAGCCCGCTAAGCCTCCCCACTTCTATTTCCTGCCATACTTCTCCCCCCGCGGCGCTTTGTTCCTTTACTCCCTTGTTCCGTGTGGATATCATGCTAGTCTGCGCCTTGTTGTAGTCCTGTAGGCTTAGGCTAGTCTGGTTCTAACTGTAGTCCTGTAGACTTATCATGCTAGTCTGCGCCTTGTTGTAGTCCTATAGGCTTAGGCTAGTCTGATTCTAATTGTAGTCCTGTAGACTTATCCTGCTAGTCTGCGCCTTGTTGTTGTCCTGTAGACTTACGTTAGCCTGGTTCTAATTGTAGTCATGCAGACTTAACATGCTAGTCTGCGTCTTGTTGTAGTCCTATAAACCTATCATGCTACTCTGCATCTTACTGTAGTCCTGTAGACATATCGTGCTAGTATGTGTCTTATTGTAGTCCTGTAGACCTATAATTGTAGATTGTGTCTTCTGGTGGTCCTGTAGACTTATCATGTTAGTCTTTGTCCTAATGCAGTCCTGTAGACTTACGCTGGTCTGTGTCTTATTACAGTCCTGTAGACTAATCATGCTAGTCTGCATGTTACTGTAGTCCTTGAGGCTTATCATGCTAGTATATGTCTTATTGTGGTAATGTAGACTAATCATGCTAGTCTGTGTTTCATTGTAGTCCTGCAAACTAATCATGCTAGTCCGCATGTTACTATAGTCCTTTAGGCTTTTCATGCTATTATGCGTCTTATTGTGGTCATGTGGACTAATCATGCCAGTCTGTGTCTTATTGTATTTATGTAGTCTTAAACTACTCTGCGTGTTATTGTAATCCTGTAGACTTCTCATGCCAGTCTGTGTGTTATTGTAGTCCTGTAGACATATCGTGCTACTCTGCATCTTATATTAGTCCAGTAGACTTATGCTAGTTAGATTTTCGATTGTGGTCTTATAGACTTATCATGCTAGTCTGCGTGTTATTGTGGTCCTGGAGACTTAACATGCCACTTCTTGGTCCATTTTACAGACAAGTGTCACTTAATGGTAAGTGATAAAACATCCAACTTTGTGAGGAAGTGTGCCTCAATATACACATTTAAATCTGGTCAGTTAGCAGTTATTTTTTATTTATTTTTTTAGTTCTCTAAAACCTTTGACGGTCTAAGTGGTACAGACCCTCTTTTCCATATTTATAATTCCATAGAATCTCCTGCTATCTAGATCTGCCTGTCATATTCACCCGTATTATGTGTAAAGAAGAAAGGCTTTCACGGAAAGCATGTCATCATGCGATGTGTCACCGGCCACGTTAACAGTGACGATAAGGAGGAAAGATAGAGATCCGGAATCTCTTCCTTTTCCCCCGCCATTTAGTTTGCACAATTGTCACTGAGTTAAGTGACTAAGTAAGCCTGCGTGCTTCCCCGTTACAACCCCACCTGGAATTAGCATGTGTGTGTTTACATTTTTTTGCGCGCTCTCCTCCCAGACCCCGACACAACACTAGTCTCACGTATCGAGAGCCGGTGTTTGGAAACACACAGCTGTTTCCACGACGCTCCTTCTTGTTATTTGTCGGTGCATTGTTGATTTGCCTGACCCGTGTCCTCTCCTTTTGCTTTTGCTTTTGGTTCCAGCCGACGACGGGGACGCTGCGGATCTGAAGAACGTGGCACTTGCGGCGGAGACCGTTCACATGGAGATACGGTAAGAGAAAAAAACAGGGCTCCTTCCTGTGCCTTTTATTTCCATCTATATCCTGACCCCCCCCCCCCATCCCTCCCCCACCTTTAATGATTGAGCGACACGTTTGCTTCTCACCGTAACTGCAATGAAGCTGCAGTGCAAAGCACCCAAGGTGCACTTTAACAACAAAAAAAGCAATATTGATGGCCAATGGGCACTGAAGGGTAGGCCTTAACTTGCTCCCTTTGCATGAAACAACGGACCCCCTCCCCCCCTCCCCCGCCCCTCTGTCTCCCGATGGCCGTATCTCAATGTAGAGCTAAGTGGCTGACACATGCAAACCGTTAAGTACTCAATGTGGTGCATCGTACATCTTCCCACAAAAGCGGTGTTCCTTCTGAAAACGATGAATGGTCGCAATGGAGTAGCCGACGGTTGCCACGTTCCTTATAAAGAGGCCACGCGCCGCGGTGCATTATAATGCATGGTACTTAAACACACTTGCATTTAAAGATATGCCATTGAAGCGGGAGCAGGTATTGGAAAGGCATCCTATTACGGGACTGCCTGCTCTCCCAGGGAGATGTTTGCACAGACCTCTCAGACAGCGAGGCAGCAACTGTAGCCCCGAGGCTGGAAAACTGTTCATTACAGTAGGGGAGGGAGAGGGAGGGAATGGAGGGAGGGAGGGGAGCGCCAGCCACAGAGACTGCAGTTACGGAAAGGTCAACCTTTTTTTTCTCCCCCCCCCCCCCCCCAACAAAGAGCTGGCCCGACTCCAGTTGCTCTACTTCTTCATTATTTGCCACCTTGCTTCCGACGCCTCCGGTCAAATTACTCATGTGCCTCTCGATCTATCATCCCTGCATGGACAAGCAAGTGCTTGAATGGGAGACGCCGTGTTGTTTTCCCTCCTCCTTTTTTTCTCCCCGGGTGCGCGCGGCGCGTCGGCCCGGCCCGCGCGGCGGCGGGTCGCACCTGCCTCCTCGACGCCTGTTTGCACCGCGGCGCTCTCTGACATTCAACCCCCCCACCACCCGGGTTCTTTACGCTTCGGTCCTCGGGGCCCCCCGCCCCGGCGATCGCCCCCCCCCTCCCACGAACGCGTGGAACGCGGCACTCTGCACTCGGCGCAGGCGTCGTTCGGACGCAGTGCAGGGGGGGCCCCCGCCACGCCACCCGGGCCTTATCAGCACCAGGGGGAGAACCGCCCTCCCTCGTCGACCTCACCCGTTGTTAACCCCATTAGCCATTCAGCATCATGAATATGGAAACGACTGTGAGCGATAGGGCTCCCTTCCTTCCCCTGTTTGTGATTAGTCGGAGGGGGGGGGGGGGGGGCTGCTCTGCCCAGCTCTGATAATTGGTGACACTGCATACCAATGGGCTGAGAAGGAGCACCTCATCAGTGCCCTATCCGAGGAGTCGGGAGTCGCTTGGAAAGGTGGAGACGGAAAAGAAGGAGGCAGGCAGAAGTGACGGTGTCAGCAGAGCTCGCGTTGTGCAAAGGTTATTCCAACTTCCTTTTTTTTTTTTTTTTTTGCCGACCGCAGAGACTCACAACACGTTCCTATTTCACCAGAGGCTTGAGAGACACGGCTTTCTAAAACGTTTTTCATATCCTCGTTTCTATTCAACGTACACAAGTAATTATGCTGTTTTTGTTTGAGCTAATTGTTTACGAAATAGGAAAAGGTTTTCACTCATATTCCCAGTCCAGGCAATACGAGTGTACCACGCTAATATGGCTTGTAGAGGCCGTCGGTTTTTAAGACGGTTTTGCCGCCAGAAAATCTGCGAGGACAATCATCTCGTAACGAAAGGTGGCACAAATTAAAACCGAGGAATAATTGGTTCTTGCCCACCAAGTAATTCATTTCAACAGTTTTGTTCTCTCAACCCGACTCACTAGAGTTTGATAAAAAACGTAATGTTTTGCCAGCGTTATAATGTGTCAGCGTGACATCAACACCTCAAATAAGCGTTTTATGTTCTATAAAATGAGGTGTCTTTTAAGCATGCTTGCTTGAAAGTTGCAAAACCACGGGGCACCAGCACTTTTTATTCTAATGAGTGTATGGCTTTACCCTAAAAACAGATATCGCTTCTTTCCCAGTGACCTTAGGGAGAAGCTGGCTCTAGACTACGGACCGGAGCGGGAGTTTCTCATCCTGAGCAGCCAGTGTTACCAGCTGAAGGTGTACGGGTAAGTGATGGGACTGACCCCCCTTCAATTTATTTCCGGTTTTTCGGCGTAACTTAATTTGATATGAAACGTGCACGTTCATATTGAATGACAAAGCGTGTTCTTTTTTTTAATGTAATGTTCATGTTGTATTATCATTGTTGTCCGTGGATTATACATTAAAGCAGTAGCATTTTGCCAATATGATTTCAAAGCTCCAACGGAAGATTGAATCTGCCCTTTGACCCATAAAATACTGACACAAATAGAAAAAAAAATCGACTTTCGACAGGTAAGAATTGATATGGCAATCAAAGACTTGCCGTCTTGATATAGGTAAGATCTCCATCCATCTGTGTGAAATACTGTATACACAGTAACCCACCTGTAAGCAATCTGTATCACCTTGATAAATATACAGCCTTTCAAAATTGATAATTTGCTGAACTGCTAGTCACCCCAGAGAAGCCAAGCAGCTAAATCAACTAAATTGAATCAACAGTGCAGGCTTCTTTCACTTCCCTCCCTATGGCCCCTGCCTGGGTGGAATCTGTTCTCCTCAGAATTGCTTGCCAGCTGGAGTTCTTTATGCCTGTGGGTGGTTGCAATTTTGAAAGATTGAAAGAAAATTATCTAAGATCTGTGCTGCAAATACATTTGCAGGCCTCCATGGAATCTGTGCTCCCCCCCCCCCCCCCCCCCAA